>CM031620.1:60476133-60506133 GCA_018398815.1 Conus ventricosus | reverse complement strand
ACAAACGCAGGACCACATTGGAGGACGAACAAACAGAGAATTAGGAGGAATAAAAGAAAGACAAACGCAGGACCACATTGGAGGACGAACAAACAGAGAATTAGGAGGAATAAAAGAAAGACAAACGCAGGACCACATTGGAGGACGAACAAACAGAGAATTAGGAGGAATAAAAGAAAGACAAACGCAGGACCACATTGGAGGACGAACAAACAGAGAATTAGGAGGAATAAAAGAAAGACAAACGCAGGACCACATTGGAGGACGAACAAACAGAATTAGGAAGAGGAAAAGGAAGATAAAGAAATGAACACCACGGAGAACGAAGAAAACAGGAGAAGAGAGGAATACGACGGAGAAACAAACAAGATATAGAATTAGGAAGAGGGAAAGACGGAGAAAGAAATGGACACCGTGGAGAACGAACGAAGAGAGTTAGGGAGAGAAAAAGAAAGACAAAAAAAAAAACAAAAAAAAAAAAAAAGACAAAAAAAAAAAAGATGATGAAAACCGAACACGGCGGAGAACGAAAGATGACAGAGAACGAGAGGAACACAATGGAGAAAAGCAACAGAGAACACGGAGGAAAAGAGAGACAAAGAAATGAACGACCCGAAGAACGATCAAAACGGAGAGAGGAACACGATGGAAAACAAATAAAACAAAGAATTCTGAAGAGGAAAAAAAAAGAAAAAGAAAGGCATACGATGCAGAACGAACAAACGGAGAATTAGGAGGAATAAAAGTGTGAGAGGGGTACATGGAAAACGAACAAAAGAGGGAATTAAGAAGACAAAAGAAAGACAAAGACAGGAACATGGTAGAGAATGAACGAACAGTAGGAGCCAGGTGGAGAATGAACGAACAGTAGGAGCGAGGTGGAGAATGAACGAACAGTAGGAGCGAGGTGGAGAATGAACGAACAGTAGGAGCGAGGTGGAGAATGAACGAAAGTAGGAGCGAGGTGGAGAATGAACGAACAGTAGGAGCGAGGTGGAGAATGAACGAACAGTAGGAGCCAGGTGGAGAATGAACGAACAGTAGGAGCGAGGTGGAGAATGAACGAACAGTAGGAGCGAGGTGGAGAATGAACGAACAGTAGGAGCGAGGTGGAGAATGAACGAACAGTAGGAGCGAGGTGGAGAATGAACGAACAGTAGGAGCGAGGTGGAGAATGAACGAACAGTAGGAGCGAGGTGGAGAATGAACGAACAGTAGGAGCGAGGTGGAGAATGAACGAACAGTAGGAGCGAGGTGGAGAATGAACGAACAGTAGGAGCGAGGTGGAGAATGAACGAACAGTAGGAGCGAGGTGGAGAATGAACGAACAGTAGGAGCGAGGTGGAGAATGAACGAACAGTAGGAGCGAGGTGGAGAATGAACGAACAGTAGGAGCGAGGTGGAGAATGAACGAACAGTAGGAGCGAGGTGGAGAATGAACGAACAGTAGGAGCGAGGTGGAGAATGAACGAACAGTAGGAGCGAGGTGGAGAATGAACGAACAGTAGGAGCGAGGTGGAGAATGAACGAACAGTAGGAGCGAGGTGGAGAATGAACGAACAGTAGGAGCGAGGTGGAGAATGAACGAACAGTAGGAGCGAGGTGGAGAATGAACGAACAGTAGGAGCGAGGTGGAGAATGAACGAACAGTAGGAGCCAGGTGGAGAATGAACGAACAGTAGGAGCGAGGTGGAGAATGAACGAACAGTAGGAGCGAGGTGGAGAATGAACGAACAGTAGGAGCGAGGTGGAGAATGAACGAACAGTAGGAGCGAGGTGGAGAATGAACGAACAGTAGGAGCGAGGTGGAGAATGAACGAACAGTAGGAGCGAGGTGGAGAATGAACGAACAGTAGGAGCGAGGTGGAGAATGAACGAACAGTAGGAGCGAGGTGGAGAATGAACGAACAGTAGGAGCGAGGTGGAGAATGAACGAACAGTAGGAGCGAGGTGGAGAATGAACGAACAGTAGGAGCGAGGTGGAGAATGAACGAACAGTAGGAGCGAGGTGGAGAATGAACGAACAGTAGGAGCGAGGTGGAGAATGAACGAACAGTAGGAGCGAGGTGGAGAATGAACGAACAGTAGGAGCGAGGTGGAGAATGAACGAACAGTAGGAGCGAGGTGGAGAATGAACGAACAGTAGGAGCGAGGTGGAGAATGAACGAACAGTAGGAGCGAGGTGGAGAATGAACGAACAGTAGGAGCGAGGTGGAGAATGAACGAACAGTAGGAGCGAGGTGGAGAATGAACGAACAGTAGGAGCGAGGTGGAGAATGAACGAACAGTAGGAGCGAGGTGGAGAATGAACGAACAGTAGGAGCGAGGTGGAGAATGAACGAACAGTAGGAGCGAGGTGGAGAATGAACGAACAGTAGGAGCGAGGTGGAGAATGAACGAACAGTAGGAGCGAGGTGGAGAATGAACGAACAGTAGGAGCGAGGTGGAGAATGAACGAACAGTAGGAGCGAGGTGGAGAATGAACGAACAGTAGGAGCGAGGTGGAGAATGAACGAACAGTAGGAGCGAGGTGGAGAATGAACGAACAGTAGGAGCGAGGTGGAGAATGAACGAACAGTAGGAGCGAGGTGGAGAATGAACGAACAGTAGGAGCGAGGTGGAGAATGAACGAACAGTAGGAGCGAGGTGGAGAATGAACGAACAGTAGGAGCGAGGTGGAGAATGAACGAACAGTAGGAGCGAGGTGGAGAATGAACGAACAGTAGGAGCGAGGTGGAGAATGAACGAACAGTAGGAGCGAGGTGGAGAATGAACGAACAGTAGGAGCGAGGTGGAGAATGAACGAACAGTAGGAGCGAGGTGGAGAATGAACGAACAGTAGGAGCGAGGTGGAGAATGAACGAACAGTAGGAGCGAGGTGGAGAATGAACGAACAGTAGGAGCGAGGTGGAGAAACGAACAGTAGGAGCGAGGTGGAGAATGAACGAACAGTAGGAGCGAGGTGGGAATGAACGAACAGTAGGAGCGAGGTGGAGAATGAACGAACAGTAGGAGCGAGGTGGAGAATGAACGAACAGTAGGAGCGAGGTGGAGAATGAACGAACAGTAGGAGCGAGGTGGAGAATGAACGAACAGTAGGAGCGAGGTGGAGAATGAACGAACAGTAGGAGCGAGGTGGAGAATGAACGAACAGTAGGAGCGAGGTGGAGAATGAACGAACAGTAGGAGCGAGGTGGAGAATGAACGAACAGTAGGAGCGAGGTGGAGAATGAAACGAACAGTAGGAGCGAGGTGGAGAATGAACGAACAGTAGGAGCGAGGTGGAGAATGAACGAACAGTAGGAGCGAGGTGGAGAATGAACGAACAGTAGGAGCGAGGTGGAGAATGAACGAACAGTAGGAGCGAGGTGGAGAATGAACGAACAGTAGGAGCGAGGTGGAGAATGAACGAACAGTAGGAGCGAGGTGGAGAATGAACGAACAGTAGGAGCGAGGTGGAGAATGAACGAACAGTAGGAGCGGGGAGGTGGAGGGGAAATGAACGAACAGTAGGAGCGAGGTGGAGAATGAACGAACAGTAGGAGCGAGGTGGAGAATGAACGAACAGTAGGAGCGAGGTGGAGAATGAACGAACAGTAGGAGCGAGGTGGAGAATGAACAGTAGGAGCGAGGTGGAGAATGAACGAAAACAGTAGGAGCCAGGTGGAGAATGAACGAACAGTAGGAGCGAGGTGGAGAATGAACGAACAGTAGGAGCCAGGTGGAGAATGAACGAACAGTAGGAGCCAGGTGGAGAATGAACGAACAGTAGGAGCCAGGTGGAGAATGAACGAACAGTAGGAGCGAGGTGGAGAATGAACGAACAAATGAAAAAACAAAACAGAAAAAAGAAAAAAAGAAAAGGAAGGAAGGAAATGATAGACAGGAGGGCGAACAAAAAGATAAAGAGAACGACAAGAGGAAGAACGAATAAAAAAAAAAAAAAATGAGAACAAGGAACTCCAAGGAACTACAGTGAAAGGAACATGACGGAGAATGAACAAAACAGAGAATTGGGGGACGAAAGGAAGACAAAGAGAGGAACAGGGCGAAGAACGAACAAAAGGGAACTGAAAAGACAAAAGAAAGACAAAGAGAGAAAGGAGGAGCATGAACAGGACGGAGAACTGGAGGGCAAAAGACAAGCAGAGCAGCAAGGTGGAGATCGAAGTTCCTTCCAGAACAGCGCATTGGGAAGACGAAACAAAAACAAAGAGAGGAAAACGGTGGCAAACAAAAGGAAGACAAAGACAGTAGCAACGTGGAGAGCGCCAGCCGCCGTGGTTGGCGTCGCGGACTCCCGGCTGGGAGGTCGTGGGTTCGATTCCCGTCAGAGCCATTTGGGATTTTCCTGCCCCGACCGGCTCCTGCCCAGAGTTGAGTTTGCTACGGGCTCAGCTGGGAAGACTGGGACCACACAGTCGAGTTTCTTCCACTTAATGGATGCGCCTCTGAGAGTTGCTCAAGTTTCCTGACCAACACTGCAGGTGTCTGTATCTCTCGGGCCTGGTTGACGCCGGGATATACTATGAAAGTAAGCGTAGAGTACAGCCCTTTCATGCAGTCTCAGACCGGAATGGAAATCCGTGGCATCAACTTTGTCACCCTTATTCTCATCGATCAGCGTTTAAGAAAATTCTCAAATTCTGTGGGCCTTCATGTTCTGCTCCTATGGTAACCACAGTTCCAGTGTCCTCTCCACGTCTGTGGCTGTACCTTGATTCCGTCGGGATCACCGTTTTCAGCAAGTTTACACCACAGAAACGACTCGGCAGCAGTGCAGTGTCTCCTCCGATGGGTTGCCTCTTGACGACTTGACATTGACAGCTCCCTGTAGATTGCCGGTGCTCAGTGGCTTCGGCAGGCCGGGCCGGTTTGTCGTTGTGGACCGGGGATCGGAATGAGCGAAGATGGGACAAAAACGAAACACAAAGAAAGAAACAACAACAACAACAACAACAACAACGTGGAGAGCAGAGAAAATAAGAGAACAAAAGAAAAGACAAAGTGAGGAGCAAGGGGGAGAACGAACAAAACACAGACTTTGGAGAACGAAAGAGAGAGAAAGAAAGGAAAGAAAGTAGCGAACGAACAACACATGGGAGGTGGACAGGAGAGACGAGAGGGACAGGGTGGAGAGTGAACGAAACTGTAAACATGGAGAACGAGAGAGAGAGAGAGAGAGGAGGAGAGAGAAGAGAGAGAGAGAGAGAGAGAGAGAGAGAGAGAGGGGAGAGAGAGAGAGAGGAATAAGGGGAGAAACGGAACACTGGGAGGTGGAAAAGACAGAAAAAGAGGGAACAAGGGGGGAGAATGAACAAAACAGAGAATTGAGAGGTGGAAAAGCGAGACAAAGAGAGGAATATTTTATTATTGTTGTTGGTTTTTTGTTGTTAAAGATTTGAGTTGACTACGACGCTGTGTCAACCCTGATATGGCCCTTTGCGGCCGGCTGGGCTATAAGCCCCCCCCCCCCCCCCCCCCACACCACACACACAGGCACACACACTCACAGACACACACACACACACACACACACACACACACACACACACACACACACACACACACACACAACACCACACCACACACACCACACACACACACACACACACACATGCACACACACATGCACACACACACACACACACACACACACACACACACACACACACACACACACACAAGGCAGGCACACACCACACACACACACACACAACACACACACACACACACACACACACACACACACACACACACACACACACACACACAGACAGACAGACAGACAGACAGACAGACAGACAGACAGACGCACGCACGCACGCACGCACACCCCCCCCCCCTTTTTTGTGTTGACTAGGTCCAGGTCTCTTCGTACAGTTGTCCCGTCCACCCCCCACCTACCAACCCCCACCCCCCACCCTCCGCCCCTTTCTCTCGGTCACTGTGAATCGTCTTCACTGTCTCGCTCCTGTCCCACACCCTGTCATTGTCAGTGTGGTGGGCGATCTGGGGGCCATTGTTCTGTGCAGGGTTGATGTCTGTTGCTGGTAGCGTCTGAAGAAGACCTGCTTGTCCCAATACCCCTGTCCGTTTAGTATTGTCGTGTACAGTAATCATGCGTCACTCTGCTCCGTGGTCTTACCTGGCCGTATTAGGAGTTGTGTGGGTTTTTTTTTTTTCACGTTACATTGCAGTCCCCTCTCTGTGCCAGTCGACATTATTCTGGTGCAAACCCGTGTCCGAACGATCGGCCATCCCTGGACACCTGACGCCGCGCTCATCCGTCACGGCCCCATGATGTCGCAGTTTTGATGAGCCCGAGACGTCGCCGGCATCGGCCCCCTCCATTTTGTATGCTTGCTGCTGGGAATATGTCCAGCGCCATTAAGAGCTGCGCCGGCGACCTGGCTGTTGGTCACGGTAGACCCTGCACCCCACAGAACCTCCTCTCTCTCTCTCTCTCTGTGTCTCTGTCTCTCTCTGTCTCTCTCTCTCTCTCTCCTTCTTGTTCTTGTTCTTGTTCTTCTTCTTCTTGTTCTTGTTCTTCTTCTTCACGAACGCCTTGGTCTACACGGTCAGTCCGGCCCTTGAGGACGAATAGTGTCGTTTTCTCCAGCTCTTGTAGATAGCCGTAGAGCTTCGTCATCAGAGCTGTCTCTATTGGCCACCTCTCTCTCTCTCTCTCTCTCTCTCTCTCTCTCTCTCTCTCTCTGTGGGTGTGGTGGTGGTGGTGGTGGTGGTGGTCTTGCACAGATAGCTTATCAACGAGCGCTGAAGTCTTTCTGTTGAAAATTCAATAACTGAAGAAATACTGATTGATTCCAGTAAAGATTTTCCTAAGAGGTCTAAAAACACATCTTACATTCAACCAATTAGAAACTACGCATCTGACTTTATGTCACATTGTAATATTGATATTACTGCTATACCAGAATATCCTGCAGTACCTCCAATGCCTCCTTGGGAGCACCTAAATGCTTCTTTTGATTACAAATATACTTTGTTAAAGAAAAGTGATAATGTAAATATTTTAACAACTGAAGTTCGTGAACATTTAGAAAACAGCTATCCAAATCATTTAAAAGTGTTTACAGATGGGTCGGTAATGGAATCCTCTGACAGTGGTTCAGGCTTTAATAATACTAACCTTAAATGTCAGGAAATCATTATGTAGGAAAGGGGTTTTCAGTCTATACCTCAGAATTATATGCAATACTGAAGGCTTTGACTTACATATATGATACATCAATTGCTTTCTATCAAATTTTACTTTGTGTTGATTCCAAAGTTTTACAGTCACTAGAGCGTTGGGACTGCAAAGCTAGAAAAGATTTGCTTTTTGAAATAAAACATCTACTGCATTGTTTCATTACACTAGCATAAGAATAGATTTTTGTTGGGTCCCATCTCATGTGGTATAAAGTGGAATGAAATAGCAGAGTCTTGCAAAAGAAGGAGCAAACAGAAAGACGGAAAATTTTCTAAACAATCCCTTAGATCTATCCTCTTGTGAATTGATCCAAATTATGGAAAAATGTATGCATAAGCAAAATTCTAGTCAAAAAAATGGCTGCTTTACCGTCGTGCCCAAGGCACATTGTTAGATTAATCCATAAATTAAGGCTGAATACTTGGAACACTAAATATTCTCATGGTATTTCTTGTGTATGCAGAGAAAACATTTCTGTGCATCATCTTTTGTTTGAATGCTCAGTGTTGACCCCACTCTATGAGGAGAAAGGTATTCAGATGAATAACTTTGAAAATGTTAATACTGTCTTATATGGTTCATATGTTGCTGAAATTGCCATGGTTATTTCGCAGTCACAGGTTGCAAAATTTTTATGAAGATGAACAATTTTGTGTACCGCTAGGGTATTTCACTCATGTCAATATGCATATATCAGATGTGGGTTTGAAAGTACTAATGTGGGTGATAAGTTAAGTGTGGAGGTGTGTGTGTGTGTGTGTGTGTGTGTGTGTGTGTGTGTGTGTGTGTGTGTGTGTGTTTATTTTTTTTAACTTAAAAATTTTTTTTTTTAATATTAAAGTGTCTAATATCATCTGGCGATGAAAAGACATTAAATAAACCACTGAACTGAACTGAACTGAGCTGAATCTCAACATAGTCCAGTTGTCTTCCCATATACACGGTCGTGACCTCTGTCTTTCATAGCTGGCTACACTCTGCTTCTCTGTGCCTTCCGCGCTTTCCTTTTGATCCTTAGCTCTCTCCTTTCGTCACATAAGTCTAGGGTATCTGCCCTGGGGTCCCTGCAGAGAAGAGAGTGGGTAAATGATCTGTAGCTCTCTCTCCTTTCGTCACATAAGTCTGGGGTATCTGCCATGCGGTCCCTGCAGAGAGGCGTGTGGGTTAATGATCTTTAGCTCTCTCCTTTCGTCACATAAGTCTGGGGTATCTGCCATGCGGTCCCTGCAGAGAGGCGTGTGGGTTAATGATCTTTAGCTCTCTCCTTTCGTCACACAAGTCCAGGGTCTGTACCCTGGGGTCCCTGCAGAGAAGAGAGTGGGTAAATGATCTTCAGCTCTCTCCTTTCGTCACAAGTCCAGGGTCTGTACCTGGGGTCCCTGCAGAGAGGCGTGTGGCATATAAAATTAAACATGATAATGGCACAGCCTGCTCACTTGTCCTTCCCCTTCCAACCTGAACACTACACGTATGTAATCCATGTGGTGTGTGTGTGTGTGTGTGTGTGTGTGTGTGTGTGTGTGTGGTGTGTGTTGTGTGTGTGTGCGTGTGTGTGTGCGTGCATGTGTGCGTGCGTGTGCGTGTGCGTGTGTGTGTGTGTTTTCCCCCTGAAGTGTTTCCGGTAAGCATTCTGTTCTAGAGTATCATCCAATGTTCAAGCTGTAAACACGACCCATTCGTTTTTGCCCCGTATTTTGCTGGTGCATCGATCATTTGATCAAAGTGGATTCCACTCTGCGAAGGCGCTCAGCAGACGGTGGTACACTACCTCTCAAAAAGAGGAGATTTATCAGATGAATGATTTTAATGATCAGGTCTTGCTTCAGCTTTAGAATGTAATTTACTTAAACGACATGAAACGGAATTTGAATCGATTCAAGAGAGTATCTGATACGCACTGTGGGGTAAGTGAAGTAAATTATTTAGAGCCACAAGAACAGCAGTTAAATCACCTGTGAAAATGGGGATATGAAAAGGTCGGCCCACTTTTAGGCAGGTGCAACAAATGCTGCACCAGCTTTTTGATTATCCATGAAGGACCCACCAGCATAGATTTCACACTGGTTATGTTCATTGTTTAAAAATGAAAAAATAATAAAGTTTATAAAAACGTTTTGGTGGTAGTTGAATCCATTAGTGAGAAGACTGACGTTTCAAGCCATAGGCCCGTTGTCAAAGTGAAAAGAAGAGGACAGTGTAGACAGGAAAGCCTATGTGAGAATTGGGTGAGAACATTTCATTTAATGATTAAGTTGGACCAGAATAAAGTCACTGATCACTGTTCAGGTGTATTGAGCTCACACAGACACACTGCAGTTCACACAAAGACACCAACACACACGCCCCCCCCCCTTTTTCTTCTTCCCCCCCCCCCCTTTGTTACAACCCCCACAAAGGCACATACACACACAGACACCACCACCACCCTGCACCACACAAAAGGAGGGGAATAAATGGAAATATTCACTATTTAGCCTACTGAAAGAAAAAGAAACAGAGGCTAAAGAAGGACAGGACAGAGAGATTAAGGCAGAAGGGCCCGGGCTCAGCTAGACGTCAGTGAATCTGATGTTCATCCCAGCTGGCTGTGTGGTGCCCAAGCGGCTGATGACAAGGTTCTCCATGTGCTTTCTGTACACACGGTCTCTGGGGTTCTGCCACACTGCTGCTATCTTCGCATGACTGTAGCTGTGATGTGGACCAACAAAATGTTGGCCGACTGGGTTGTTGTAGCCCAGCTTCATCGACCTCAGGTGCTCTGAAAAGCGGTCGGCCAATGAGCGGTAGGTCTCCCCAATATACAGCTTGGAGCAGAGGGTGCAGGTCAAGATGTACACTAAGTCCCTAGACTGGCAGTTTAAACTGGACTCACAGTGAATGTGCCAGTGGGTCCCACGACTGTAGCTGAAGTGTCTATGAATGGGCACGTCTTGCATTTTTTGTCCCCACAAGGTCTGCACCCTGGTGAGGTTGACTGGGTGGCCTGTGGTCTAAGCTTGGACCTCACAAGCATGTCACGCAGGTTCTTGTCCCTCTGAAAAGCAAACAGGGGTGGCTTGGAAAAGATTTTGAGGTCTGGGTCTTGTTGGAGGAGACTAAAGTTTTCACGTAGGATTCTGCAGACTGGTAGGTTGTGAGGATGGTATGGATGACTACCACAGCGCGATCCTCATCCTCTCCCGTTGCTTTTGGTCTCAGGGCTTCTGTGCGGCTGGTAGAGCATGCACGCTCAAGTGCTGTCTGCACAATATCCTCTGGTACTGGCGGGCTATGAAGAATGTGGACATCCTCTGAGCCTCATTCTCAAAGTCCTGCTCTCTACTGCAAATGCGCCTGAGCCTTTGGAACTGAGAATGTGGTATACTGTTCCTGGTGGAGGATGGGTGGCTGGAGTTGTACAGGAGATATGCATGTGAGTCAGTGGGCTTGTAGAAGACGGTGGTGGAGAGTTTGGAACAGTCTGGGTGGACAGAGATGGAAAGGTCCAGGAAGGAGATAGATTTGGATGATATTTCGTGGGTGTATCGGAGGGCAGGGTGGAAGTTAGACATGTGTTGGATGAAGTTTAACAATGTCTTCCCTTGGTCCCACCGACACACCAAGGCAGTCGTCAATATACCGTTTGAACAGTGCCGGTTGTGTTCCTGTGTAACGGCTGAGAGCTTGCTTCTCCACGAAGCCTACAAACAAGCAAAGCAAAGCTGGGTCCCATCTTTGTGCCCATGGCGACCCCTCTTGTCTGTAGGTAGTGGCGGTCCTCGAAGGCAAACGAGTTCAGGGAGAGAACCAGTTCTGCTAGGCGGAGGATGGTAGGGATGTGAAGGTGTTTGATGTCACTCTTCTCCAAGTAGTGTTTCAGCGCCTGCAATCCGTCACTATGGGGATACTGGTGTAAAGTGACACAATATCCATCGTGAAGATGTGTCTCTCCCTGCTGTCATCTGGAAAGAGAAACCCTCTAACAGTCTCAGAGTGTCCGTTGGTGTCTTTTACGTACGTGGGTAGAGTGGCCACTAGGGGTTGGAGAATCTTGTCCAGGACATCAGAAATGATGACTGTGGGGCAAGCGCATGCAGAAACAATGGGACGTCCAGGAGTGTCAATTTTGTGAATCTTGGGTAACAGGTAGAAGTTTGGTTCTTTAGGTTCACTGTTGATGGCATTAAAAGCTTCTGTTGGAAGATGTCCTTGGTCTATGGCCGATTTTATTGTTTTTTCGGATCAGTGTGTTGTCAGACTTGATTGTAGATTTCATAATCTCTCTGTAGGAGTCCCTGTCCACCAATTGTCTCCTCGCCTCCTCCACATAGAGATCTCTTCGCCATACTGTTATGGCCCCTCCCTTGTCAGCTGGTTTGATGACAACATCTGTCCTCTTCTTCAGATCTTTCAATGCTTCAAGTTCTGCAGTTGAGAGGTTGGAGTGTCTGAGTGGCCTGGGTTGCAGCTGAGCAATCTGTTTTTTGCAGGTGGCTATGTAGAAGTCCAGAGCTGGAAATTCCCCCAGACTTGGGTGTCCAGGTGCTTGGTTGTCGAGGAAACAGTTTTGCCAAGTCGTCGTGAGAGGTGGCAGGTGCTGGAGAGGATGTGCTTGAAAAATGGGCAGCTAGACGGAGTCTGCGAAAAACCGTTGGCACAGAAACAGAACATGCATTCGGTTCGCTGTCGGTTGCAGGGGGACAAACTTCAAGCCTCTCGACAGAACGCGGCGTTGGTCATCAGGTAGGTTTAAGTCTGGTGGTATAGTCACAACCAGGTTGGGGTCAGAGTTGGAGTCATGGGTGCCGGCTGGATGAGTGGTAGGCATTGATGTAGTCTTAGACTGTGAGCGTTCCATTTTCTGTTGTTTAATACATGATCCTTCACTGATACATTGAGAACATTAAGATTGTCTTTTTTTCTTGCAGAGGAATTATTGATATCAAAATTTACTGTCTCAAGTTCCCATGATGGACAAAGGATAAAAGCGAGTATTGGGTTTCATGATTTCTTTTATATTATTCTAAGGTACTGCACAAGATCCAACGTACGTGTTACAATTGTTGTGAATGACTTGCTCGTTTGGGGACATATATATCAGATCTTAAAGTGACTTTATTGTCAACGTCACCTTTACTTAATGAACCTCGTAAAAGTATTTCACAATTACAGCTGACTATGTTCATCGAAAGGTAAATCTCATGCTTCCATATATAATGCCATAGATGAACCAGTGAAAAGATGCTCCTACAGCAAGTTCAAATTCAAGGCTTTGCATTTTCTTTAATAAATACTTTGTAGCACTGAAGTAGTAGTAGTAGTAGTAGTGTGTAGGACGTAATCAATACATAGGCCGTTAAGCCTTTCAATGTCCCCTCGTGTTATTTTACTTTTATGACAGGGTTGAAAATGCAGCAATATAAATTTTCCTTCTTATTCATCAAAGCTTCTAAACTGTACTTTAAATTTCAAGTCTTCATCCAGCAAATTCTTAAAAACGTTAGTATTTTTAGCAAATTTAAGTGCAGTTGGCAAACTGTTCCAGTTAGCAATAACTCTGTTACTGAACTTGAATCTCCCCATATTAGTATGAAACTGCTTAACAAATATTTGCCTTCCGAATTTCTTGTTCTATCTGTTTTAACAGTCCAAAAAAAATAGTCCCACTGTATGTCCGTTTGCTGGTGAAATATTTTGAACACTTCAATCAAATCCCCTCTAACACGTCTGCCTTTTAAAGAGTGCAAATTTAAGTAATTTAATCTATCTGTATAAGACATGTTTGTACATTCTTGCAAGATTTTAGTAGCTCTTCTCTGTACTCTTTCGATTGCTATTGACTGTCTTTTCAAGTGTGGGTACCAGATTATATTGCCATATTCAAGATGCGGTCTAACCATAGCTTTATATAACTTTAAAAACGTTTCTTTATTTAGGTAAATAAAAGTTCTTTTTATTAATCCAATCATTTAGTTTGCTTATTTATACACTTTTGAATGTGAGTATCAAAAAGTAAATCTTTATCAAAGATTACACCCAGATCCTTTTCTTCCTCACATTTCTGTACCAGCCTATTTCCACCATCTATTTTCATGTTGTATTCATGTTCTGGATTGTTTTTGCCAACATGCAAAACTTTACATTTTTCAACATTAAAATATAGATTCCACTTGTCTGACCAGTCTTGGAGGCAATTTAAATTTTCTTGCAGACTACTATAGTTATCTGATTTGTCATATATTTTTGTATCATCAGCAAAAACCTCTTGGCCCTAAGTCTATCTACAACGCACAAACTCACAGCACGAAATGCTGCAGCACAGCGATATCATGACTCCAATGTGGTTTACTTATTGGCTTAAAAAACTGAAACTGTTTCTTGCCTTGGTCAGCGAATATTCAAAATAGCAGCTCCATAGTAATTTTGAAGTGAGATATCCTCCCAAACATTTTGCCACATGTTTGTATTTTAAAAATGTCAGTCAAAAGGAATGATGGTAGTAGTATGGTTGGATAAGCGCCATGATGTAGCAGCAACGACTGTATTTTCGGTGGATAGTGTCAAACTACTTTTCGAGTTGACCGAGTTGAGTTTATCCAGATACTATCGATGTATTTCACAATAAAAAGTTATCTTTTCTATTGTGAGCTTTCTGTCAGTCAAAACATTCGCCATCACATTTTTCGTGCGGGCAAATTGATCTTTTACTTGGGTGCTTAGTTTCACCAAATGATGTGCAGTTGCGGAATGACTTTGGTTTTATTACAGCAAGGTATCAGACTGTTTGAGATCAATTTTTCCCCATGGTTTTTATTACAGCAAGGTATCAACTGTTTTGAGATCAATTTTCCCCATGGTTTTTATTAAAGCAACGTATCAGACAGTTTGAGTTTAAATTTTTCCCCCCCCATGATTTTCCCCCAAATACAAAAGTCGGTGCGACTGGCCCTATCTGTAGCTTTTTTTTAATCACCTGATCGACTTCTGCTGCTCCTTCAGTTGGACAAAGCAGGCCTGTATGTCTTTGGCCTTGGAGGCGGGCTGGGAAAGGGAGGAGGATGAGGACACAGGGAAAGGGGGAAGAGAAGAAGGAATGCCTTTCACTGACTACTGCTTTATCTTGGGCAGCAATCATCGTACTGCGGACTAGACACTTAGGGGGACTGACATCTCCTTCCACACACTCTCCTTCCTGCATAGCTGTCTGCTTGCCCCCCACCCCCACCCCCCCCCTCCACCCCCAAAACTCCCTGGCTGCCTGCATACCTGTCTAACCTGCCTGCCTTCCCCTCCTGCCTGTCTACCTGTCGCCGGGCCTGCCCTCCTGCCTGCCTTCCTGCATTTCCTGGCATTCCCTCCTGCCTGCCCTCCTGTCTTTCTGCCTTCGTTTTCTGCTCTCTTGTCCCCCTTTTCCCTTCCTGCGTTTTCCTGCTCCCCCCTGCCCCCCCCCTGCGGTGTTTTTCCTCCCTTGCTGCTTGGCCTCGCTGCTTCCTGCTCCTCCTATCTGCCTCCCTGCGTGTTTCCCTACCCTCCTGCCACCCTTTTGTCGTGTCTTCCTGCCCTGCTTCCTTCCTGCACTTCAGTCTTCCTACCTCCTGCCTGTCCTGCTGCGTGTCTTCCGGCATCCCTGCCTGCCTTTCTGTCTTTCTGCCCTCCTTCTTCCTGCCTCCTGCCCTTTTTCTGCCCCCTGTCTTTCTCCCTCCTGCCCTTTCGCCCTCCTGTCTTTCTGCCCTTCTGTCTTCTGCTGCCCTCTTGTCTTTCTGCGCTCCTGCCTGCCCCCCTGTCTTCTGCCCTCCTGCCTGCACTCCTGTCTTTCTGCCCTCCTGTCTTTCTGCCCCATGTCTTCTGCCCTCCTGCTTGCCCTCCTGTCTTTCTGCCCTCCTCCCTGCCCCCCCTGTCTTCCTGCACTCCTGCCTTTCTGCCCTCCTGCCTGCCCTCCTGTCTTTCTGCCCCTCCTGTCTTCCTGCCCTCCTTTCTCCCTTTCCCTACGTCTTCCTGCCCTCCTGCCTGCCCTCCTTTTTTCATGTCTTCCTGCCTCCGGTCTTCCTACCCTCCTGTCTTCCTGCCCTCCTGTCTTCCTGCCCTCCTGTCTGCTCTCGTGTCTTTCTGCCCTCCTGTGTTTCTGCCCTCCTGTCTTCCTCCCCCTCCTGCCCTTTCTCCCCTCCTGCCTGCCCTCCTGTCTTTCTGCCCTCCTGTCTTTCTCCCCTCCTGTTTTCCTGCCCTCCTGTCTTCCTGCCCTCCTGTCTTTCCCTGCCCTCCTGTCTTTCTGCCCTCCTGTCTTCCTGCCCCCCTGTCTTCCTGCCCCCCCTGTCTTCCTGCCCTCCGTTTTTCCCTGCCCACCTGTCTTTCTGCCCACCTGTCTTTCTGCCCACCTGTCTTCCTGCCCTCCTGCCTGCCCTCCTTTTCTTTTCTGCCCCCCCCTCCTGTCTTCCTGCCCTCCTGCCTGCCCTCCTGTCTTCCTGCCCTCCTGTCTTCCTGCCATCCTGCCTGCCCTCCTGTCTTTCTCCCTCGCCTTGTCTTCCTGCCCTCATGCCTGCCTTCATGTCTTTCTGCTCTCCTTTCTTCCTGCCCTCCTTCTTCCTGCCCTCCTGTCTTCCTGCCATCCTGCCTGCCCTCCTGTCTTCCTGCCCTCAGCCTGCCCTCTTGTCTTTCTGGTCTCCTCTCTTCCTGCCCTCCTGTCTTCATGCACTCCTGTTTTTCCTGCCCTCCTGTCTTTCTGCCCTCCTGTCTGACCTCTCCTTTTTGCCTCCTCCCTGCCCTCCTGCCTGCCCTCCTGTCTTTCTGCCCTCCTGTCTTCCTGCCCTCCTGTCTTCCTGCCCTCACTGTCTTCCTGCCTACTGCCTGCGCTCCTATTTTCTGCCTCCTGTCTTCCTGCACTCCTGTCCTTTCTCCCTCTGTCTTTCTGCCCTCCTGTTCTTCCTGCCCTCCTGTCTTCCTGCCCTACTGCCTGCGCTCCTGTCTTTCTGCCCTCCTGTCTTCCTGCACTCCATGTCTTTCTGCCCTCCTGTCTTTCTGCCCTCCTGTCTTTCTGCCCTCCTGTTTTCTGCCCTCCTGTCTTTCTGCCCTCTTGTCTTTCTGCGCTCCTGCCTGCCCTCCTGCTTTCTTTCGCCCTCCTGCCTGCACTCCTGTCTTTCTGCCCTCCTGTCCTTTCTGCCCTCCTGTCTTTCTGCCCTCCTGCTGCCCTCCTGTCTTTCTGCCCTCCTGCCTGCCCTCCTGTCTTCCTGCACTCCTGCCTTTCTGCCCTCCTGCCTGCCCTCCTGTCTTTCTGCCTCCTGTCTTCCTGCCCTCCTTTCTACCTGCCCTACTGTCTTCCTGCCCTCCTGCCTGCCCTCCTGTCTATCATGTCTTCCTGCCTCCGGTCTTCCTACCCCCTGTCTTCCTGCCCTCCTGTCTTCCTGCCCTCCTGTCTGCTCTCGTGTCTTTCTCTGCCCTCCTGTGTTTCTGCCCTCCTGTCTTCCTGCCCTCCTGTCTTTCTGCCCTCCTGCCGCCCTCCTGTCTTTTCTGCCCTCCTGTCTTTTAGCCCTCCTGTCTTCCTGCCCTCCTGTCTTCCTGCCCCTCCTGTCTTTCTGCCCTCCTGTCTTTCTGCCCTCCTGTCTTCCTGCCCCCCTGTCTTCTCTGCCCCCCTGTCTTCCTGCCCTCCTGTCTTTCTGCCCTCCTGTCTTTCTGCCACCTGTCTTTCTGCCCACCTGTCTTTCTGTCCACCTGTCTTCCTGCCCTCCTGCCTGCCCTCCTGTCTTTCTGCCCTCCTGTCTCCTGCCTCCACTGCCTGCCCTCCTGTCTTCCTGCCCTCCTTCTTCCTGCCATCCTGCCTGCCCTCCTGTCTTTCTGCTCGCCTGCTTCCTGCCCTCATGCCTGCCTTCATGTCTTTCTGCTCTCCTTTCTTCCTGCCCTCCTGTCTTCCTGCCCTCCTGTCTTCCTGCCATCCTGCTGCCTCCTCTCACTGTCTTCCTGCCCTCTGCCTGCCCTCATCTGTCCTTTCTGGTCTCCTCTCTTCCTGCCCTCCTGTCTTCATGCACTCCTGTTTTCCTGCCTCTCCTGTCTTTCTGCCCTCCTGTCTGACCTCTCCTTCTGCCCTCCTCCCTGCCCTCCTGCCTGCCCTCCTGTCTTTCTGCCCTCCTGTCTTCCTGCCTCCTGTCTTCCTGCCCTCCTGTCTTCCTGCCCTACTGCCTGCCTCCTGTCTTTCTGCCCCTCTGTCTTGCCTGCCCTCCTGTCTTCCAGCCCTCCTGTCTTTCTGCCCTCCTGTCTTCCTGCCCTACTGCCTGCCCTCCTGTCTTTCCTGCCCTCCTGCCTGCCCTCCTGTCTTCCTGCCCTCCTGCCTTTCTGCCCTCCTGTCTTCCTGCCCTCCTGCCTGCCCTTCTGTCTTTCTGCCCTCCTGTCTTCCTGCCCTCCTTGCCTTTCTGCCTCACTGCTTTCCTGCTCCCCTGTCTTCCTGCCCTCCTGTCTTTCTGCCCTCCTGTCTTTCTGCCCTTTGTCTTTCTGCCCTTTTGTCTTCCTGCCCTCGTCTTCCTGCCCACTGTTTTTCCCTGCCTTTTGTATTCTGCCTTTGTCTTCCTTCCCTCGTCTTCCTGCCCTCCTGTCTTCCTGCCCTTCTGTCTTCCTGCCCTCCTGTCTTTCTGCCCTTCTGTCTTCTGCCCACCTGTCTTTCTGCCCTCCTGTCTTCCTGCCCTACTGTCTTCTCTGCCCTTCTGTCTTCCTGTCCACCTGTCTTTCTGCCCTTCTGTCTTCTGCCCTCCTGTCTACCTGTCCTTCTGTCGTCCTGCCCTCCATGCCTGCCCTCCTGTTCTTCCTGCCCTCCTGTCTTTCTGCCCACCTGTCTTCCTGCCCTCCTGTCTTCCTGCCCTCCTATCTTTCTGCCCTCCTGTCTGCCCTCCTGTCTTTCTGGCCAACTGTCTTTCCTGCCCTCCTGTCTTCCTGCCCTCCTGTCTTTCTGCCCTCCTGTCTTCTTGCCGTCCTGTGTTTCCTGCCCTCCTGTCTTTCGCCCTCCTCCTGCCCTCCTGTCTTTCTGCCCTCCTGTCTTTCCGACCTCTGTTTTTGTGCCCTCCTGCCTTCTGCCCTCCTGCCTTCTTCCTCTCTCCAGCCCTTCTGTCTTTCCCCCTCCTGTCTTCCTGCCCTCCTGTCTTCTCTGCCCTCCTGTCTTCCTGCCCCTGTCTTCTTCTGCCCTCCTGTCTTTCTGCCCCTGTCTTTCTGCCCTCCTGTCTCCCTGCCTGCCCTCCTGTCTCCTGCCCTCCTGTCTTTCTACCCTCCTGTCTGCCTGCCCCCCTGTCTTCTCGCCCTCCTGTCCTTCTGCCCTCCTGTCTTCCTGCCTGCCCTCCTGTCTTCCTGCCCTCCTGTCTTTCTGCCCTCCTGTATGCCTGCCCTCCTGTCTTCTGTCCTCCTGTCTTTCTGCCCTCCTGTCTTTCTGCCCTTCTGTCTTTCTGCCCTCCCGTCTTACTGCCCTCCTGTCTTACTGCCCTCCTGTCTTTCAGCCCTTTTGTGTTTCAGCCCTCCTGCCTGCCCTCCTGTCTTTCTGCCCTCCTGTCTGCCTGCCCTCCTGTCTTTCAGCCCTCCTGTTCTTCTGCCCACCTGTCTTTCACCCTCCTGTCCTTCTGCCGTCCTGTCTTACCTGCCCTCCTGTCTGCCTGCCCTCCTGTCTTTCAGCCCTCCTGTTGTTCAGCCTCCTGTCCTTCTGCCCTTCTGTCTTTCAGCCCTCCTGTCTTCCTGCCCTCCTGTCTTTCTTCGCCCTGTTTTTCTCCACTCCTGTCTTCCCTGCTCCTCATTCTTCCTGCCCTCCTGCCTGCCCTGCTGTCTTTCTGCCCTCCTGTCTTCCTGCCCTCCTACTTCCTGTCCTCCTGCCCTCCTGTTTTTCTGCCCTCCTGTCTGCCCTCCTGCCTGCCCTCCTGTCTTCCTGCCCTTCTGTCTTCCTGCCCTCGTGTCTTTCTGCCCTCCTGCTTGCCCTCCTGTCTTTCTGCCCTCCTGTCTTTCTGCCCTCCTGTCTTTCTGCCCTCCTTCTTCCGCCCCTTATGTCTTCCTGCCGTCCTGTCTTCTTGCCCTCCTGTCTTCCTGCCTGCCCTCCTGTCTTCCTGCCCTCCTGTCTTCCTGCCGTCCTGCTTGCCCTCCTGTCTTCCTGCCCACCTGTCTTCCTGACCTCCTGTCTTCTGCCCTCCTGTCTTTCTGCCCTCCTGTATTTCTGCCCTCCTGTCTTCATGCCCTCCTGTATATCTGCCCTCCTGTCTTCCTGCCGTCCTGCTTGCCCTCCTGTCTTCCTGCCACCTGTCTTCCTGACCTCCTGTCTTTCTGCCCTCCTGTATATCTGCCCTCCTGTCTTCCTGCCGTCCTGCTTGCCCTCCTGTCTTCCTCCCACCTGTCTTCCATGACCTCCTGTCTTTCTGCCCTCCTGTATATCTGCCCTCCTGTCTTCCTGCCCCTGCTTGCCCTCCTGTCTTCCTGCCCACCTGTCTTCCTGACCTCCTGTCTTCATGCCCCCCCTGTCTTTTCTGCCTTCCTTCCTGCCCTCCTGTCTTCCTGCCCTCCTGTCTTTCTGCCCTCCTGTCTTCCTGCCCACCTGTCTTTCTGCCCTCCTGTCTTTCTGCCTTCCTTCCTGCCCTCCTGTCTCCTCCCTCCTGTCTTTCTGCCCTCCTGTCTTTCTGCCCTCTTGTCTTTCTGCCCTCCTGTCTTTCCTGCCCTCTTGCCTGCCCTACTGTCTTTCTGCCTTCCTGCCGTCCTGCTTGCCCTCCTGTCTTCCTGCCCTCCGTCTCCTGCCCTTCTGCTTCCTGCCCTCCTGTCTTTCTGCCCTCCTGTCTTCATGCCCTCCTGTATATCTGCCCTCCTGCCTGCCCTCCTGTCTTTTTGCCTTCCTGCCTGCCTGCCGCCTCCTGCATGCCCTGTTCTTTGACTTCCTGTCTTTCTCTGCCCTCCTGTCTTCCTGCCCTCCCTGTCTTTCTGCCCTCCTGTCTTCCTGCCCTCCTGTCTTTCTGCCCTCCTGTCTTTCTGCCGTCCTGTCTTCCTGCCGTCCTGTCTTCCTGCCCTCCTGTCTTTTCTGCCCTCCTGTCTTTCTGCCCTGTCTTTCTGCCCTCCTGTCTCCCTGCCTGCCCTCCTGTCTTCCTGCCCTCCTGTCTTTCTACCCTCCTGTCTGCCTGCCCCCCTGTCTTCTGCCCTCCTGTCCTTCTGCCCTCCTGTCTTCCTGCCTGCCCTCCTGTCTTCCTGCCCTCCTGTCTTTCTGCCCTCCTGTATGCCTGCCCTCCTGTCTTCTGTCCTGTCTTTCTGCCCTCCTGTCTTTCTGCCCTTCTGTCTTTCTGCCCTCCCGTCTTACTGCCCTCCTTGTCTTACTGCCCTCCCTGTCTTTCAGCCCTTTTGTGTTTCAGCCCTCCTGCCTGCCCTCCTGTCTTTCTGCCCTCCTGTCTGCCTGCCCTCCTGTCTTTCAGCCCTCCTGTTCTTCTGCCCACCTGTCTTTCAGCCCTCCTGTCCTTCTGCCGTCCTGTCTTACTGCCCTCCTGTCTGCCTGCCCTCCTGTCTTTCAGCCCTCCTGTGTTTCAGCCCTCCTGTCCTTCTGCCCTTCTGTCTTTCAGCCCTCTGTCTTCCTGCCCTCCTGTCTTTCAGCCCTGTTTTTTCTCCCCTCCTGTCTTCCTGCTCTCATGTCTTCCCTGCCCTCCTGCCTGCCCTGCTGTCTTTCTGCCCTCCTGTCTTTCTGCCCTCCTATCTTCCTGTCCTCCTGCCCTCCTGTTTTTCTGCCCTCCTGTCTGCCCTCCTGCCTGCCCTCCTGTCTTCCTGCCCTTCATGTCTTCCTGCCCTCGTGTCTTTCTGCCCTCCTGCTTGCCCTCCTGTCTTTCTGCCCTCCTGTCTTTCTGCCCTCCTGTCTTTCTGCCCTCCTGTCTTCCGGCCCCTTATGTCTTCCTGCCGTCCTGTCTTTCTGCCTCCTGCTTCCTGCCTGCCCTCCTGTCTTCCTGCCCTCCTGTCTTCCTGCGTCCTGCTTGCCCTCCTGTCTTCCTGCCCACCTGTCTTCCTGACCTCCTGTCTTTCTGCCCTCCTGTCTTTCTGCCCTCCTGTATTTCTCTGCCCCCGTCTTCATGCCCTCCGTATATCTGCCCTCCTGTCTTCCTGCCGTCCTGCTTGCCCTCCTGCTTCTGCCCACCTGTCTTCCTGACCTCCTGTCTTTCTGCCCTCCTGTATATCTGCCCTCCTGTCTTCCTGCCGTCCTGCTTGCCCTCCTGTCTTCCTGCCCACCTGTCTTCCTGACCTCCTGTCTTTCTGCCCTCCTGTATATCTGCCCTCCTGTCTTCCTGCCGTCCTGCTTGCCCTCCTGTCTTCCTGCCCACCTGTCTTCCTGACCTCCTGTCTTCATGCCCTCCTGTCTTTCTGCCTTCCTTCCTGCCCTCCTGTCTTCCTGCCCTCCTGTCTTTCTGCCTCTCCTGTCTTCCTGCCCACCTGTCTTTCTGCCCTCCTGTCTTTCTGCTTCCTTCCTGCCCTCCTGTCTTCCTGCCCTCCTGTCTTTCTGCCCTCCTGTCTTTCTGCCCTCTTGTCTTTCTGCCCTCCTGTCTTTCTGCCCTCTTGCCTGCCCTACTGTCTTTCTGCTTCCTGCCGTCCTGCTTGCCCTCCTTCTTCCTGCCCTCCTGTCTTCCTGCCCTTCGTCTTCCTGCCCTCCTGTCTTTCTGCCCTCCTGTCTTCATGCCCTCCTGTAATATCTGCCCTCCTGCCTGCCCTCCTGTCTTTTGCCTTCCTGCCTGCCTGCCCTCCTGCATGCCCTGTCTTCTTGACTTCCTGTCTTTCTGCCCTCCTGTCTTCCTGCCCTCCTGTCTTTCTGCCTCCTGTCTTCCTGCCCTCCTGTCTTTCTGCCCTCCTGTCTTCCTGCCCTCCTGTCTTTCTGCCCTCCTGTCTTCCTGTCCTCCTTCCTGCCCTCCCGTCTTTCGCACTCCTGCCTGCCCTCCTGTCTTTCTGCCCTCTAGTCTTACTGCCCTCCTGTCTTTCTGCCCTCCTGTCTTTTGCCCTCCTGTCTTTTGCCCTCCTGCCTGCCCTCCTGTCTTTTGCCCTCCTGCCTGCCCTCCTGTCTTTCTGCCCTCCTGTCTTTCTGCCGTCCTGTCTTGCTGCCTTCCTGCCTGCCCTCCTGTCTTTTGCTCTCCTGCCTGCCTGCCCTCCTGTCTTTCTGCTCTCCTGTCTTCCTGCCCTCCTGTCTTCCTCCCCTCCTGTCTTCTGCCCTCCTGTCTTCCTGCCGTTCTGTCTTCCCTTCTGCCCTCCTGCTTGCCCCCCTGTCTTCCTGCCCACCTGTCTTCCTGCCCACCTGTCTTTCTGCCCTCCTGTCTTTCCTGCCCACCTGTCTTTCTGCCCTCCTGTCTTTCTGCCATCCTGTCTTCTCCCTCCTGTCTTCCGCACTCCTGTCTTCCTGCCCTCCTGTCTTTCTCACCCTCCTGTCTTTCTGCCCTCCTGTCTTCCTGCCCACCTGTCTTCCTGCCCACCTGTCTTTCTGCCCTCCTGTCTTCCTGCCCACCTGGCTCTTCCTGCCCACCTGTCTTCCTGCCCACCTGTCTTCCTGCCCTCCTGTCTTTCTGCGCCTCCTGTCTTTCTGCCGTCCTGTCTTCCTGCCGTCCTGTCTTCCTGCCCTCCTGTCTTTCTGCCCTCCCTGTCTTTTTCTGCCCTCCTGTCTTTCTACCATCTTGTCTTCCTGCCTTCCTGTCTTCCTGCCCTCATGTCTTCCTGCCCTCCTGTCTTCTGCCCTCCTGTCTTTCTGCCCTCCTGTCTTCCTTCCCTCCTGTCTTTCTGCCCTCCTGCCCTCCTGTCTTCCCTGCCTGCAGCCTTTTTCCCCCTCAACAACCATTTGCGTCATGGACGATGCTGAACCTTCATCACTGAAACCTGGTATGAAGACGGTGTTGGTTTCAAGTGGTGTCGGCCTGAAGACAATCCAAGGGAAATAATGCATCTTATCCTTATTTCTGAGTTTGTTTCATGATTTGTTTCCCTTCCCGTACCCCCACTCCCTACCCCACCCCACGTCCGTCGTGCTTCCCCATCCATATGGTCTCCTACATCCCTCCCTTAGCCCCCCCCCCCCCCCCATTCCTCCGCAATATTTTGTTCTTGTTGTTTTCTTATATTTACTGCATTCAGTCAATACACAAATACTGATGCAGACAATATTTCTCAATTTAAAAAAAGAAAATGTCATGAGACTGTCGGGATACATGTTGAGAGCAGTAGTATTGGACGGGAAACAAATTCTCAGTCTGTGAATCAATTCATCATTCTAGGAAACTGCATATGTGTAGAGAGAATGTGTCACTAGGTACTAAGAAAGTACCGATCTTAATCAGAACTACCTCATTTACTTTGTCATTTATTTTCAGACAGATGTGTTTCAGTGAATACGATTGAGAACTCTAGGTCTCAGTTAAAAGAAACAAACTCATATCGGTGATTCTTACTGAAGTGTCTCATGCAGTTTCATCAAGAATTGTCTCCGTAGAGAATTCATCAGCTGTTTCTGTAATGAAGCGTCACGCTTAAAATTCATGGCGTCTCTCAGCGGCATGATCATTTCTTATGAAATGGAGCTGTCATAGTGAACAGCAACGATATGTCTCCGTCTTTGTTTCGTGTGTCTCAGTGACGTCATTGTCTATTTCCAGATGGAGCTGTCTAAGTAAACAACTAATGATGTATATTAGTCTCAGTATCATGTGTCTCAGTGACGTCATTTATCTTCTAACGGAACTATCTCAGTGAACTAGGAATGATCTGTGTCAGTCTCAGTATCATGTGTCTCAGTGACGTCATTTATTTTCAGATGGAACTGTGGTAGTGAACTAGGAATGATATGTGTCAGTATAGTGTGTCTCAGTGACATTTATTTTCAAATGGAACTGTGGTAGTGAACTAGGAATGATATGTGTCAGTATAGTGTGTCTCAGTGACGTCATTTATTTTCAAATGGAACGGTGGTAGTGAACTAGGAATATGTGTCAGTCTCATGGAGCTGTCTCAGCGAAATACAAATAATGTGTGTCAGTCTCGGGATGATGTGTCTCAGTGACGTCATTCCTGTCTCCTTCATACTACTACCATTGTACAAGCACCTGATCAACTGAAACCCATATGCACATACATAACTGAGGTTGTGGTTATTACACAATAATGCTCTTCTGCATAATTAGACTTGATAATGTTCTACTGTAAGAGAGAGAGAGAGAGAGAGAGAGAGAGAGAGAGAGAGAGAGACAGAGGGAGACAGAGACAGACAGAGAGTGAGAAACAGAGAGAGAAAGAAAATTCGTCCTGTAGGACGATTCAAGGGAAATAAACGCTACTTACATAAAAGTAAAGTTTGTTATGAATTGATTCCCTTCCCAAGTGTTGCCTGTGCAAGTGGCCACATATTAACAGTTAGGGTTTTGCACCTGTTTCACAGTTTTTCTCTGACTCTTTTGAAGATATAATGCCCACCTGAAAAACTACAATCAATTCCCAACTCAACTGATGAAGATGAGGGAACACACATACACACTTGTACACACCTCTCTCCACAATGCATAGACTTAGTGTGTTTACATGCTACATACACACATGTACACGCCTCTTCTCCACAATGCATAGACTTAGTGTGTTTACATGCTAACATACACACATGTACACACCTCTCTCCACAATGCATAGACTTAGTGTGTTTACATGCTACATACACACAATGTACACACCTCTCTCCACAATGCATAGACTTAGTGTGTTTACATGCTACATACACACATGTACACACCCTCTCCCACAATGCATAGACTTAGTGTGTTTACATGCTACATACACACATGTACACGCCTCTCTCCACAATGCATAGACTTAGTGTGTTTAATTGCTGGATAAAGGTTAGCTCCTAAAATACCAAACTCGCTAAGAAAAAGAAAAGCCAAGAATGAGTCATATATATGATTTGTTAATGAGACAAAACATAACTAACAAAAAGGAGTAAGTAAATAAGAGCGATGGTGACAGGGGAAACCGTGCAGCCTGACCAAGTACGGAACGCTGCACGGCATGTTATATTTCGAACTTAAAAGTCGGTGATTCCCCCCCCCCCCCCCCCCCCCCCCCCCCCCCCGGCAAACTTAGCCAGGAATATAGTTTCACATGACTAGAGAGCGTTTCATTCGTTTACTGTGATGTAGTCGGACTACTATCAGCAGTACCAGAATGATTCATAGCAAAGTGAAACTTAGTTGTCATGCTTACAAACTGAATTCGTTCGTGAACTACTGATCAATCGATTGATATAGACCTGATACTCATACACTCATGGAAAGAAACACACACACACACACACACACACACACACACACACACAGAGAGAGAGAGAGAGAGAGAGAGAGAGAGAGAGAGAGAGAGAGAGAGAGAGAGAGAGAGATTACACACATGTGGACATGCAAGGTTGGAATTAATGGTAAGTTACACTGAGAGGCATGCATGTCCACAAGTATCAAGTAAAAGAGAGCATTTGGCTGCCATTTCACCACGGTCTGTACTATAGTCATAGCATTGTTTTTGGGTCAGGCCAAGTTCTAAACCTTCCACTTTGCCTGCTTTGTAAGATACCTGATGTGCAACACATATTTCGTCTCACATTAAAACATTCAAACGCTAGCTTGTGTTAATCCACTGCCGGTGTTAAATGCAGCAGCAAGTCTCTTCAGATATGGTGTATGTGGTAGGGTCAAAAGGGTGTTTCTTAACACAGAACAGGTTCGTGGCGCTGAATCGAAAATCTGAAAGGCCCAAAGCAAGGTTTCACAAGAGCACGTATTTACCGGCCATGTAAGCAATTTCTGTTGTTCCACTAAAAATGAAGTCTTTCTTTGGGTATAGAGTTCTTCTCTTCATCTTCACCTTCAGTCTTCTCGCCAGAGTGCAAGTCTTGCAGAGCTTCGATGAAAAACTGCATCTGTTGCTTAATGTCGGTGCCCCCCTTGCTGCTGGTTGAGAAGTGTCAAACTGTAACCAACATGTCAGCACAGGAGAAAGCTTCTGTCCAAAAAAATCCACTTTAACGAGGTGTCTGGCTCCCATCCTGCAAAAGAAAAAAATCATAACATATTTGAATGATGAGTATAAGCAATAGGATCAACAGCCACAGTAACAACAACACGACAACAAGAACGAGAGAAACAACAAGAGAAACCACAGCACCACGACTGCAACACAAATTAAACACTGGAATGAAAGCAACAAAAACATCAGAACAACAAAAACGACAATAACAACAATAAAAACAGAAACGAAAGCAGCAGCAAACCCCCCCCCCCCCCCCCTAAAAAAAAAACAACAAAAAAAACAAACAACAAAAACCGACAATGACAACAACAAGAAGAAGAGCTAAAGTAACGCCAATAACAAGAACAACGGGAACGGCAGCAACAACATTACCAGGAACGACAGCATGAACAGGAACAAAAACAACAGGAACAACAGCAATAGCAGCATCAAGAACGACACCAACAACAGCAACAGGAACGACAGCAACAACATCAATAGGAACGTGAACAACAATATCAACTGGAACGACGACGATAACAGCAAGAACAGGGACAACAACAACAGCAACAGGAACCACAGCAACGAAAGTAACGGGAACGAGAGCAAGAATAACAGGACAACAACAACCACAGCAACAGCAATAGGAACGAGAGCAATGACAGCAACAGGAACGTCAGCAATAACAACAGGGACAACAACAACAACAGGAACGACAGCAACAAAAGGTACAACAGCAACGGGACTGACAGCAACAACAGCGAAAAGAACGAAAGCAACAACAGCGACAGAGAGGCCATTAACAACAGCAATGATAGCAACAACAGCGAAAAGAACGAAAGCAACAACAGCGACAGGAAGGCCAGTAACAACAGCAACAGGTAGGCCAGTAACAATAGCAACAGGAAGGCCAGTAACAACAGCAACAGGAAGGCCAGAAACAATAGCAACAGGAAGGCCAGTAACAACAGCAACAGGAAGGCCAGTAACAATAGCAACAGGAAGGCCAGTAACAACAGCAACGGAAGGCCAGTAACAATAGCAACAGGAAGGCCAGTAACAACAGCAACAGGAAGGCCACTAACAACAGCAACAGGAAGGCCAGAAACAACAGCAACAAGAAGGCCAGTAACAACAGCAACAGGAAGGCCAGTAGCAACAGCAACAGGAAGGCCAGTAACAACAGCAACGGGTAGGCCAGTAGCAACAGCAACGGGTAGGCCAGTAACAACAGCAACGGGTAGGCCAGTAACAACAGCAACAGGAAGGCCAGTAACAACAGCAACAAGAAGGCCAGTAACAACAGCAACAGGAGGGTCAGTAACAACAGCAACAGGAAGGCCAGTAACAACAGCAAAGGTAGGCCAGTAACAACAGCAACAAGAAGGCCAGTAACAACAGCAACAGGAAGGCCAGTAACAACAGCAACGGGTAGGCCAGTAACAACAGCAACGGATAGGCCAGTAACAACATCAACAGGAAGGCCAGTAACAACAGCAACAGGAAGGCCAGTAACAACAGCAACAGGAAGGCCAGTAACAACAGCAAAGGTAGGACAGTAACAACAGCAACAGGAAGGCCAGTAACAACAGCAACAGGAAGGCCAGTAACAACAGCAAAGGTAGGACAGTAACAACAGCAACAGGAAGGCCAGTAACAACAGCAACAGGAAGGCCAGTAACAACAGCAACAGGAAGGCCAGTAACAACAGCAACAGGAAGGCCAGTAACAACAGCAACAGGAAGGCCAGTAACAACAGCAACAGGAAGGCCAGTAACAACAGCAACAGGAAGGCCAGTAACAACAGCAACAGGAAGGCCAGTAACAACAGCAACAGGAAGGCCATAACAACAGCAAAGGTAGGACAGTAACAACAGCAACAGGAAGGCCAGTAACAACAGCAACAGGAACGTAAAGAACAAACACAGGGACAAACGCAACAGGAACACAGCAACAAAAACAACAACAGGAACTTCAGCAGCAGCAGCAACAACACCAACAGCAGGAACGACAGCAACTAAACAGCAACGGGAGCAACAGCGACAGCAACAAAAGAAGCAGCAACAACATGAAGGTAGCGATAACAGCATAAACCCGACAGCAAGGGACAGAAACAGGACGACGGCAATAAAAACACAGGAATGATAGCCATCACAACAACAGCAGCGACAGCGACAGCAACAACAAAGACAAAAGTCTAGTTCACAAGAACAAGAAGAAGAACGGTCACAAGAAAAGGAACATCAAAAACAACAAATGTATTTAACAAGAACAATGCAAGCAACAGGATTGGAAACAACAACAACAACAACATAAAGTCTTTTAAGAAAAGAAAAAAAAAGAGAAGAAAAATCCGAAAAAATCCGTTTCAGAAAGGTTTAAAACCCCCTACCGCGGCTTACCCATAATAACCAGTACCGTCTATCTGGTGCTGCTATACTCGTCTGTGAACCATTTTCCTTCGAACTTGCGTCAGTGTTGAAGGTAGAGGCATTAACGTGGCACCCCCTATAGACACTGAGCCAACAAACATCCATGTGGTATTTGGAGAAAGATCCACAAAGCCATTTTACAGTGACTCATCTTGATAACCCACGGGCAGACAGAAGAGCAGTATTATATCTGGAGAGAAGAGAGAGAGAGAGAGAAGAGAGAGAGAGAGAGAGAGAGAGAATATTAACATTGGTTAACACTTTTTTTTTTAAATATATAACTGCATTTTTGTCCTCACATCAGGTCAGATCTGCACAGTATCCCAAAAGTGAACACTCTCGGAAATTAGAGTAATTAACATTAATTAATTCATCGAGCAAACCACAGTGCTACCATGGAAGACATCGGTACAGAGAAAACGGCCCTTCCACGGTCGTCGTAAATGCGAGAAAACTGCCAGCACTCGCGGAATCTGGTTGTGGAACACGCTGTGTGTGCGTGTGTGTGTTTGTGTGTGTGTGGTGTGTGTGTGTTGTGTGTGTGTGTGTGTGTGTGTGGTTGTGTGTGTGTGTTTACAATATGTATCTATCATGTTACGTCGTTTCTTTAAAGATGGACTGCAGATTTTCACAAAGGTTGTTGAGGCAGGAAGCGAAATAGTGGGGATTATAAGAGTTACCCTACTTGTTTATTATTTATAGTGGGGATTATGTTTGGATTCTGCCTTTCTTTCTTTTTTTCTTTTTTTTAACAAAAGTATGCGAATGTACAGGTGCCTATTTATTGCCCATACGCATTGCCCAGATTAGTTGACTGAAAAAGAAACAAGGTTTTGTTTATTTGGCTTATAGTTTCCCATGCATGCAAAGAATGAATCAACTGCTACAGCCTTTTAAGATGAGCACTGCGCTATGTTTAGTTCTTCGGACATTGATTGGTCGCTCGCTGTCTCCCTTTCTCTTCCTCCCCCCCCCCCCCCACACTCTCGATCTCTCCGGATGGAATGAATGTGTGTGTACACATTTTGTCACTGTGCTGTTTTTTCGCTTTTCTTCTCCTTTTTACTTCTCCCTCTCTGTCTGTCTGAACACACACACACACACACACACACACACGCACGCACGCACGCACGCACGCACGCACGCACACACACACACACACACACACACACACACACACACGTGTGTCCATCATGGGAGACGTGTGTGTGTGTGTGTGTGCGTGCGCGCGCGTGCGTGCGTGCGCGTGCGTGCGTGTGTGTGTGTGTGTGTGTGTGTGTGTGTGTGTGCGTGCGCGCGCGCGATAACAACAACAACAACAGCATCTATGACAAACATGGACGTTAACAACAAGAGCGAGAACAACAGGTAAGCACCTCAAACAAAATA
>CM031620.1:60386133-60471133 GCA_018398815.1 Conus ventricosus | reverse complement strand
AATTAAGAATACACCCTCTCCCTTCTTTTCGTAGCATTAAGTCATTACCATTCCAATGGCTGTTCAAGAAAGATAACAGATAGGGATTTCGATCAACTGTGGCGTTTAGCCAAACGGACAGACAGACCAACAGACGGCGTTGAAAACATACCTGGTGGCAGGGGAAGTAAGTAGAACAGAACAGAAGAAGAGAGAGAGAGAGAGAGAGAGAGAGAGAGAGAGGGAAGGGGGGGGGGGGGTCAACCTGATCTCTGCAAAAGTGGAAGGTTTCCATTTCTGTGTGATGATAACGATATGTGAACTAAGACATGCCCGCAGTCACATGATCAGAGTTTGTCTGTGGAGTTGACGGCCGTGGGTTTAAGATAGAACCAGACTTGGGGGGTCGTGGGTTAGAACCAGACTCACGTGGGTTTTCGGGCCTGACACCGTCTCTGTCCTCCATCCAGGGAAGTCCAGGAAGAGTGAAGGCGGGCGGACAGAAAGGGGGTGAGCTCCCCTGTCCCATCGTGCCGTGTCCCTGAGACAGTGGCGGTTCAGTACCCTCGGGGGCAAATCATGCGATGGGACCTTCAATCTTTCAGGCATGTTGGTTCTGGGTGGGAGGACACTGAATCCTTTTCTGTGTTCATAGCGACACAGTGTCGCTATGTACGGAGCTAGTTGTGGAAGGTCGGTTGAGTGACGGGACGCTTTCGGCTTTGGACCGTACATTATGGTCTGCATTCACGAAAATTTCGTTCTTTCGTTCGCTTTGGAACTTGCTTGCTCGTGGCCTGAAACCGACATCCACGCTCACCTCACAACCACACACATACTCGCACACGCATGTATATTCACTGTTTTACTCCCACAGTTCCGTGCCCACATGTGCACGCACGTACATCTATACATACCTATGCATATCACCCACCTTTCATTCATGTGCCCTCCCCTTCACACACACACACCACACTCTCTCTCTCCCCCTCCCTCCCTCCTTTCTCTCTCTCTATCTCCCCTCTTGTGTCTCCTTTGAGTAACAAAGACAATCACCATAACGTAATCTTGCACATCAACAATGTTGTCAACAAGGATAACAGCAATAAAACAAGAAGAGTCAGCAGATGTAAGCAAGCAGATTCAAAAAACGGTTGTCAGGTAACGCATAATTCCCACGAACGCTTTAACCTCTAGCACAGCATCCATCACTACACACAAGCAACGAAACACAGGGAGACAGGAGAAAGAAGAGGGGGATAAATACTGGCGGGAAAATCTGTGTGAGAATGCACAACTCTTTTAACAAAGATTTACTGATTGACTGATGGATTGATTGAAGAATACACTGACCTATTACGCACGCCCACACACACAAACACACACGCGCACGCGCGCGCGCGCGCCCCCCACACACACACAGATGGTGGAGGGGAGGGGGGAGGGGGAGAAGGTGAGAGGGACAGACAGAAACGCAGACACAGAGACTTGGACAGAAAAAGAGACAAAATGAAGGACAGAAGGATAAGATAAGATAATGTTGCTTATAGCCCAGCCGACCGCAAAGGGCCACATAGGACAGAAGGAAGAAAATTACAATGTGAATGAAATAAAGAATACCCATGTACTCTCTCACTTCTAGATATAAACAGAAGCTTTGTTTATAAGCCATGCCTGTAAAGTCTCCGCTCATAAAGGAATCCCAGACAAAAATGGCACTACATTACAACTGAAAAAAAAAAATCATCCTTAACGGTACTTTTTTTGTAAAATTGCTTATCCATATTTTGAGCGATTCGCAGAATGGCTATCCGTAGAGGACCATTTCTAATAAAAACTACATCACAAACAAAAAGAACGCAGTCGGTCGACGAACTGACCACCCATAAGGCCGTCCATAACAAAGCAATCCACATAATGTCTGCACCACACCGCCCTGGAATTAAAAAAAAAAAGAACTCTAAGACCAAAAAAGGAAAAAACCCAAACAAACGAGTGAATTAAAAAAAATGTATGAATAAATACATAACTAAATAAATGAATAAATAAATAAATAAAAGATATCAAAGGAAGAAAATATACCAATCCATAAAGATAAGAATGACGTTAATGGTCAGATAGCTTTAATCTAGGTCTTCCAGATTAAAATAACATGAAACAGACGCAGAACACATCGCTACCATACCAATCAACAAGTCAGCATGTAAACCAACAAGCCAGCCAGCCAGCCACTGAGCAAGGTCACACGGTGGTCTCTATGCCGCTTCGCTCCGAAACCTCCGACACGGACTCCGGAGTACCCGAGGTGCAGGACACGTCCGACTGACCCATCACCTTGCGACACGACTCGCACAAACTGCCGCCGCCCGGGGAAGGCGAGTCACGCACCGGGGTCAGGCGACTGGGCTGCCGCGGGGTCCCAGCCCCGGAGCCGGGCTGGGCGCTAGTCCTGCTTCCCGTGGCGGGGACGTTGAGCGGCACCGAGGGCTTTCTGCCGGCGCGGCTCTGCTCAGCGATGGGTCGGAAGGAGCGGGGACTCTCACGCAAAGAAGACCAGGTGACCGCTCCGGGGTGGCGCGGTCTGCTGTTGAAGGCGGCGGGATCGGCGGTGAAGGCTGGGGCGCCTGGGTGGGTTGTCCAGGGAGTCGTTCCTGGAGTTGGGCATCGTGGACCTGCCCGAGTCAACGGACCAGTCTTTGGCCCCTGTCAGCTGCAGAACCCTGGGGTCCGTGTAGGGCGCTTCCCGATCCCCCCACCCCTTCGCCTCTGTCACCTGAAGGTTCGCCGTGTCCGCCTTGAAGCCCACCAGCCCCCCGACCGGTCTGTCGTCTTGAGCAGCAAAGTCAGCAGCTGCGACGGTGTCCTGGAGATCTGCCGGTACTGTGTCGCTCAGGGATGGCTGCGACATCGATGAGGAGATGGAACCGGTGTCGGCCTCTGCGTGCGAGTCCTCGGCCACGGCCGGGAGGAACCTGCCCCCCTCCGCCCCCCTCTCCCTTCCTGATATGTGTGTGGGAGTGTTGGGGGAAGGGTGCGTGAACGCTGTAGGCTGGGGGTGAGGAAGGGGAGGGTTGGTGGAGGAGGCTGGAGACGCGTCACCCTCGACGGGCAGGTCCCCCGCCCACTCCGGGTATCTCTGGTGCCGGGGCCACAAGGCGGCGGGCCGTGCCGCCAGCGTGCAGTCTGCAGGATGCGAGGGTGAGGAAGGGGACAACTTTTGGGCGTGGCTGCTTTTGAGTGCGTGGAGGGCAACGTCTTGGAATAGATGTCTTCCGATTGACCAGCCACCGTTCGTTGGGACTGCAGGCCAGCAGAATACACTCCCAGTGAAGGCAACGCCTGGAAGTGGACGTCCCCAGGCAACGTCGATTTGGCGTGCACCTCCACCCGCGTTTTATACAACCCCCCGCCCCACTCATCCCCACCCCGCTCCGAGGAGGAACTCCTGGTGTGGGTGTACAGCTTCTGTCGGAACCGTACCTCACTCTCCTCCTCTTCGTCCTCCTCCTCCTCCTCGTGCACTCTCCGACCTCCGGAAAAAACACGCCGAAAACAACCGGATCTCCGTCGGCCCGGGTCAGGCCCGGCACTGCGCGCCTCCCACGCCGGATAGCGCCTGTTGTGAGAACGAGGCAGACCGGAAGTCTGGCCCGCACAGGCGAACTGCGCCGGGTGGGGTGGGGGAGGGGGCACGGGGAAAAGGCGGGTGGGGCAGCAAGTGCTCGCTCTCCTCCCCGGCACACTGTTTCTTCACCGTCTGCTCCAGGGCCCCTCCGTCTCTCCCCGCCTCCAGGTCACCTCCGCTTTCCGGGGCTTGGGCGGGACTGTCCAGTGACGTGGTTAGGTTGGCTGACGTCACATTCTGGTACGTGGCTTCTTGACCGGGGATCAGCGGGTGGGCTCGGTGCATGGAGGGATGGGGGTAGGTCTGCAGCATGGTGGGCGGTGATTTGGGGCAGGGTGGTGGTGAGGGGCACCGCGGGTCCTGCTGTGCCGTGGAGATGGACAGTGGTGTTTGTGGGTGGCGGTTCCAGTCTTGGCTGCTGCTGCTGCTGCTGCTGCTGCCGCTGCCGCCGCCTTCCTGCGTGGACGTGGACCGGTTCGGAATAGCTCGCTGCAAGGGGAAAAAAAATGTTCGATTGATCCATGTACAGGTTGCGTTCTTCTTCCTTCATTTCGTTTCCCTTTTTGTTAATACATGTCGTTTGCGTTTTTGTTCCTTAATTTCACTCTTTCAAATTTTCTCTCAACTTGTCTCCTCTCTATCCGCCCCCCCCCCCCCACACACATCCAGGCCGTCTTTTTTTCTCTTTCTGTTCTCTGTCTTTTCGGTTCGGTTCTTTTTCTCTTTGTTATTTGACTCTTGGGCAGCTGTATGAGAGGGGAGGCAACTTTGTGAAGACCTATGATGGGACTTCACAGAAGGACGAAAAGAGCTTTGGAAAAGCAAGACAGAGCATTCTGGTACCAGTGACAATAGACGTCAGTGAACTGTATGGCAATCATGAGGTAGAAGAAGAAGAAGAAGAAGAAGAAGTAGAAGTTAAAATGGAATGGTCAAGGTGATGGGGGTGGGGGGGGGGGGGTATGGATTTGAGGGGAGGTGATAGGAATGCGAGGGGACGAAAGAAGATTAAAACTGTAAGGAGGAGGATGTGGAAGTGGAGGAGAAGCAGGGAAAGGAGAAGAGGAGAGGAGGAGGAGGAGGAGGAAGAGAAAGGGGGAGAAGGGAGTGGAGGTGGAGCAAAGAGAAGATGCTGAAGCTCTTGATGTTGAATGGGTGGTAACTAGCAGCAGCAGCAGCTGCTGCTGCTGTTGCTACTGCTACTAATGATGATGAAGATAATTATGATGATGATGATGATGATGATGTACATGATCATGATCGTGATGATAACACAGGAGGAGGAGAAGAAAAGATGAAGATAAAAGAGGAATGAGAGTGATGGGGATGGGGAAGGGGGGTGGGAACGGACAGCGCGTTGACGTGTTGGGCGAATGTCGAGGAGGCGAGGGAGGGAGGGAAGTGGGATGGTGGGTGAAAAGAATAAAATGTTGCCCCCCCCCCCCCCAACTTCATGGTAGTCATCTGTCGCACTCTAACGATGGGACGTTTGAAAGCCAACCACTTACGTACGTACAGCCGTCTGATTACCTATTCAGTCAGCTGATGGACCCTTCGGAAATCCACTGTTTCAAAAATCAAAGCGTCCTTTCCTGCCAGCCTTTGAACTGGATAAAGATTGTTGATTCTCTCTCGCTCTCTCTCCCTCCCTCCCCTTTCTCTCTCTCCCTCTCTCTCTCTTTCCCCCTCTCCCTCTCTCCCACTCTCTCTCTCCCTCCTCTTTCTCTATGTTTCCGTGCAGTTGCTCAAGTGCCAAGATGACTGTAATTTTCTCGCACGCCCCTTCACGAGGGCTATGGCCTAAAACGTGAGTAAATCATCTCGAGTCTGGAGTCCTTCTCTTTCTCCCACCCTCTCTCTTAATCAATGTATGTATGTATGTATGTATGTATAGTATGTATGTTAAGTATGTATGTTAAGTATGTATGTATGTATGTATGTATGTATGTATGTATGTATGTGTGTATGTATGTATGTATGTAAGTATGTATGTTAAGTATGTATGTTAAGTATGTATGTAAGTATGTATGTACGCACGCATGTATGTGCGTTGTATGCATGCGTGTAGTATGCACGCATGGATGTACATACATACATACATACATACATACATACATACATACATACATACATACATACATACATACATACATACATACATACATACATACATACATACATACATACATACATACATACATACATACATACATACATACGTACGTACGTGTATGTATGCACGCATGTATGTATGTACGTACGTTATGGTATGGTATGGTATGGTATGGTATGGTATGGTATGGTATGGTATTGTCTGTCTGTCTGTCTGTCTGTCTACCTATCTACGAATGTTGAAACAAAGACAGACGCAGAGACAGAAATATTTACAGACAGATACACACATAAATAAGAAGACAGCCAGAGAAATAAAAAAAAACCCTAGATAGTTATGAAGATACTGAGATAGATACTTTTACAGGCCGCTGCAAATGGCAGTAGGATAAAGAGCAATGAGCAATGGTGGGGAGCTCACCACATGTTGTAGAGAGCGGCGGCGATGGCGATGATGAAGACCGTCAGCACGCCGATCACCGCATACATCCATGGGCTGGTACCACGAGCTGCCCACAGCCACATCGTCCACATCAACGTCAGTGCCTCAGTCGCCATCGTCATCATCATCGCCGTTGTAATTGTCGTCGTCGTTGTCATCATCATCACCATAGTCGTCGACATCATCATCATAGTCGTCGACATCATCATCATAGTCGTCGACATCATCATCATCATCATCATCATCATCATCATCAACAACACACCATCATCATGTTCGTCGACGTCATTATCGTTCGTCGTCGTCCGGTCTTTTCCATTATCTGTATCGCAGACATCATCGTCGTCATCATCACCGGCGTCATTGTCATCATTTCTACCACTTAGTCTCCCCTTAAAAACAACTAATCATCACAACACACACACACAACACCCACACACACAAACACGCACGCACACACAATGAGACAGCGCGCGCGCGAACGCACCGCGCACCACAGCACGCACGCACGCAACGCACGCGCGCACGCACACACACACACACACACACACACACACACACACACACACGTACACGTATCATGTCTTTATAGCCACTTCATATGCGGTATTTTTGGTTTTAGTTTTGTTTGTTTTTCCCAATATACCATGCACACATTAGCCTTTTTCTCTGTCCTTCTCTGAACATGTCCCTCGCGCCCCATCCCCCCCTCCCCCTCCCACACACACACCTTCTGCCCTTTTCTCACTCGGCCTTCCCTCCTCTTCCACCTTTACCTCCCCGTCACTCTCGTATCTTTGTAGCTCCGTAACATGTACAAGATATTTTCAGCTCCTTCTCGCACATGTATACTGGGCGCGTGTGTCTTGAATGTTTATTCCCTTTGTGTGTATTGATCGGAAGAGAGAGGACTCTCTCTTTTCTCTGTCTCTCTTTGTCTCTGTCTCTCTCTATCTCACTCAACTTCTTCTGTGCAAGTGCATGGCAGTGGATTGTTCAAACTACTGTAGAAGAAAGACTTCTCACATTTAAGGAAGAACGTTTTTCCTTCTCTTGTAAGGTAGCGCGAGCGCGCGCGCGTGTATATATATATATTATATATATATATATATATATATATAATAATTATATTATATATATATATATATGTGTGTGTGTGTGTGTGTGTGTGTGATCCTGGGGATTCTTTTAAGGTAAAAAAAGAAAGAAGAGCCAGATGGTGTGCGCAACTCCTCTCCTCGCCCCCCCCCCCCCCCCCCCCCCGTCGTCTCTCTGTCTCATTCATTCTCTCGTCTCCATTCCCCACTTTACCATATGTCCCTCTCTTCACGCTCTCTCTCTTTCTTTCTCTTTGTCACACACACACAACACACACACACACACACACACAACACACACACACACTCAAGGCACGCACATAAGCACTCACACACCATAATAAACCACACTATACCGCACCACACAACACCAAACACATTCTTTTGATTTTCTCTCTGTTAACTGTTAGCATGTTCTCCATTTAAAACTATATTTCCATTTGAATGAGTGCCAAAAAATGATGTACACAATTATCTTTATCTCCTTACAGTCGTTGAAAGAAAATTCATAATTTATTGCCCTACTTCCTCCAACTTCCCTTTTCTCCGTCAGTCTGCTTGTTTGTCCGCGTGTTGCTCTGTCTGCCTGTCTGTCTCTTTCCTTCTCGCTCTCTCTTTCACAACATAGAGCATGCCAATCGAGTGTGCTGACTTTGTGGAAGCTTTTGATGTCATCCGGATGAGAATCGTGCAGAACGTTTTAGAGAAATGACTGCAACACAAAGGCCGCTCAGTATCTTTAAATGACATGAAGTTCAAGATTGCCCATCGCGGCGTTTTAGGTCAGATTCTTCAATATCTCTATTGGCATGAGACAGGATTGCGTTTCAAATCCCCATTCTGTTTTAAAAAAACCACTTTCTTTACCGTCCCAAAAAGAAGTAAAGCACGCAGAACTGAAACTATGACTCCACGTACAAGATCAGTAATTCCAGTGTGAGGTAAGTATTTGCACAGACTTTGCTGAAAAGATGTAACATCATAAATGGAGACACTTTTCAAATATAGTCCGAACGATGTGAGACAGATCAACACAGTCTCACTCTCTTCAGCTAAAGAAGACCACCTTCACAACAATTTTGTCAAACTCGCAGTGACAGGCAAGGCAGGCAGTATTCAGACCTTCCAAATAACTTCAAGATTTTACAAGAATGATCAGAAACAACCCTCAAAAGGATTTACAAAAAATCTGAACAGTTCACATGAGACGTGAACTCAAGGGCGAAAAGAATGAAAGTGATTTGGCAAGATGGCAATATCAGGAAACTAACAGGAAGGCGAGAAGGAAGATGAAGGAGGCAGAAGAAAACTGGAGAGAGGAACAGTGCAACGAGATTGAAAAAGGCTTTGAAAATGGGAGCAGCAAACAGGCCTGCAGCACACGAAGAAACCTCACTCAGTCAAGTCAAGCAAGAACTGCCGTAATAGAGGACAGAGAAGGCAAACTCCTTTCAGACAGTGAAGACGTCCTGGAAGGTGGACAGAATATTGCACTGACCTCTATAACCACCAGCTCTATCCAGACAGCTCCATATTGGAAAATGACACTCTGTCAGCTGGACGTGACAACTATTGTCCACCCATACTGAAGGAAGAGATCAGAAACACAATACGAAGCTTGAAAGAAGGGAAATCACCGGGTGTGGACAATATCCCAGCAGAAATGTTGCGGCAAGGTGGCGAGGCGTATATCGCAGTCCTTCAAGCGATATGCCAGAAAATACTTGATGAGAAGAGATGGCCAGAACAGTGGACGTAATCACTGGTGATTCATCTGCCAAAGAAGGGCAACCTGAGACAATGCCAGAACTATAGGACCGTTAGTCTTATTAGTCACCCAAGCAAGATCATGCTACGAATTCTCAACAGACTGAAGTCGAGGGCCGAAGTGCTTGCCCAAGAACAAGCTGGTTTCAGAAAGGGGAGAAGTACCATTGAGCAAATATTCAATTGCAGAATACTCGTTGAGAAGCACCTTCAACACCAACGCGACTTGTTCCACAATTTTATTGACTTCAAGAAAGCGTTTGGCAGGGTGTGGCATGAGGGACTATGACATGTGCTGAGAGGATATGGAATCGACGAAGGCATCGTGAGCGTGATGGAGGCCCTATACAAGAACTCCAACAGTGCAGTGCTCCTCAACGATCAACTAGGGGAGTTTTTCAGAACGACCGTCGGTGTCAGACAAGGCTGTATCCTCTCTCCTGCGTTGTTCAATTTATTCTTGGAAAGGATAGTGCAGGAGGCACTGGAAAACCATGAGACTTCTACCTCCATTGGTGGCAGACAAATATGCAACCTCCGGTTTGCTGATGATATAGATCTGATGGGGGAACGAATGAAGAACTGCAGGAACTCACCAACAGACTTGTTGATAGAGCGGGTGCTTACGGAATGGAGGTCAGAGCAGAGAAATCCAAAACCATGGTAAACAGCGATAACATGGACCATGCCACTATTTTCATGAACGGAGAACAACTGGAAGATGTCGGAAACTTCAAATATCTAGGAGCAACCCTGACAAAGGATGGAAGCTGCAAAGCAGAAATAAGAATTCGTATTGGCACAGCCACCGCAGCCATGACCAAACTGAACAGAGTGTGGAAAAGTAACATCCGATTCTCCACAAAATTCAAACTCTACAAAGCCCTGGTGGTCTCCATTGTACTGTATGGTTGCGAGGCATGGAACACTGACGGCTGAAACTGAAAGGAAGATCCAGGCTTTCGAGAGCAAATGCCTGAGGAAGCTCCTTCAAATCTCCTGGATAGAGCACAGGGCCAATAAATATGTACGGAGCAGAATTGAGAACCTTGCTGGACCTCAGGAACCTCTCCTTTCAACTGTGAAGAGACGCAAGCTGATATGGTTAGGGCACAACACTTGACACACCAGTCTGTCCAAAACAATCATGCAAGGTACCATCGAGGGCGGGAGAAGAAGAGGAAGACAGCGGAAGAACTGGCATGAGAAAATCAAAGAATGGACCGGACTCCATACACGTGAGCTGCTGCCGGCGGCTGCTGACAGAGACAGATGGAGAAGAGAGGTTGCGTCTGCGGTTCTCAGGTTTCCCCAACGACTACTTCGGTAGTTCTGGGCCTGAGTGAGTGAGTGAGTGAACAGAAGGTATCATGTAACTAGGTGTTTTTCTACATTTTACTTCATGGTGTTTTTTTTTTCAAATCCATTTTTTTAGGCCGACTTTGCGTGCCGGATACAGCGGGCAGAACGTGGTAGACTGCCTATAGACCCCACTCACTGTGCTGTGTGTGTGTGCGTGTGCGCGCGCGCGCGTGTGTGTGTTTGCACGCACGTCTCTCTCTCCTCTCCCTCCTTCCGTCTCTTCCCACCCTCCTCCCTCTCTCTGTATGCACATGCGTTTATCTCTTTGCTCTTGTTCTCTTCAGCTGTGCGCGCTGTGTGTGTGTGTGTGTGTGTGTGTGTGTGTGCGTGGTGTGTGTGGTGTTGCGTGTGTGTGCGTGTGTGTGTGTGGTGTGTGGTGTGTGTGTGTGTGTGTGTGTGTGTGTGTGTGTGTGTGTGCGCGCGCACTGTGCGTGTGCGCGCGCGCTGTGCGTGTGTGTGTGTGTGCGCGCGCGCTGTGTGTGTGTGTGTGTGTGTGTGTGTGTGTGTGTGTGTGTGTGTGTGTGTGTGTGTGTGTGCGTGCGTGCGTGTGTGAGTGCGCGTGTGTGTGTGTGTGTGTCACGAGTTTGTCACGAGGCCTATGACGATTGACCCATCTAGGGTGGTGGAATTATTCATTTATTTATTGTTGTTGTTGTCGTGTATCCGTTCCTTGATGTGGCTTGTGGTGCGTTTGAACCTTAATGTCGTTCAGCTCAGGTTAGGTTTACTTTCTCTCTCTCTCTCTCTAATTCCACTGCCCGTGCAATTCATCCTGCAGGTTCACGGGTGGCTGGTACCTTTCGCTTGAGCTGGCTGTCTCTATCGGCCTCTCACCTGTCTTGTAACCTGCCGCACGTGCATCATTCCTCTTAGGCTTGAGGTATGCTCACTGGGACGTAGCGTGGCATGTTGGCTGCCATCGTTGAGGGAGGTTTTCTCTTCACTCGAGCGGAAGATGTCTCTGAGAGCGCCTGCTCTGTTTTTGGTTCTACACCACTTCGTCGAAGGTACGGTCGGTACCTTCATCCCTACAGTCGGCCTGTAGGGGAGGGACATCACATCACGTCATCTCTTTTCCGCATCTGCTCTGCTGTCCTCTCAACTGGACAGAGGGCAGAGAGTCGCTTGACCCGCCACTTTGGGTCACCCACGGGTAGCTGTACCCTTCTTTCTCCTTCCCTTCCAGTTCCTTCCTTCTCTCCTCCCGGGGGCTCCACCCGATGCTTGCGCTGTTGGGGCTACGCACTGGTTGAGGAGCACGTGAACTTGGCTGGATGGTCCTGGCCCTGTCCGGGACTTTCGCGACAACGCCCTGTCCCATGGGAGCCATTCTCCACCGTCCACGGACCTCCTGCAGTGCACGTGACCGGGTGTGGGTAACTCTGTGTCGTGCCCTTTTGGGGGTGCGCGTGTATCAAGGGTGTCGGCCTTGAAACTCTATTCAGGAACAGACCCGGTTTGGGGGTGCCTGAATCGACCCGGTGCTTTCGGAGGACTTTGGAGAGACAGAGGTGTGGGGGAACCACGGGAAGCAAGGAAGGGAATGACTGTTGGAAATGATTATTTATGATTATGGTTATGGTGTGTGCGGGGGAAATGATTATTTATGATTGTGCATGTTGTGTGTTGGAATGCTTGTTTGTGACTATGTGCATGTTGTGTGTGTTGAAATGCTTAATTGTGATTGTGCGTGTTGTGTGTGTTAGAAAGCTTATTTGTGACCATGTGTGTGCTGGTGTGAGTAAATGGTGTATTGTATCGTAATCTTTCTTGTGTGATCTCTTGCGAGGCGTGTGAGGTCAGTCACTCCCTTCACTCCCATCTAGATCGATCCTGTCAGGGCAGACCTTCAGGGGTCGGTCGTGACAGTGTGTGTGCGTGTGTGTGCGTGTGTGTGTGTGTGCGCGCGCGCGCGTGTGTGCGTGCGTGCGTGCGTGCGCGCGCGCGTGTGTGTGTGCGCGTGTGTGCGTGTGTGTGTGTGTGTGAACCTTTTCGACTTCACCCGTTCCTGGATTCCAGCACACTCGAACCTAACTTTCTTTAAATGCTTGTAATCACTTCATTTCTGGAGCAATTTTCTGGCTCTTGGTGTCAAATAAAGCAGTTCAGAAATGTTGTTCAGAATATAATGCGATCTTTCTTCTGCAAAAGTACAGGGATTGGACAGTATCATTGCAGAAGTTGTTGGGAAACGGCAGTAGTAACATGGAGCTTTGGAGAGGTGTTATTGCCTCTTTAGCGGATGAGAGGGTTCCAGCACTTCCACACGGGAGTCGGCAAACAGTATTTCGCCGTGACGAAATAAGCGTGCAGCGAAATATCTTCGGTGTCGGGTTGACATTCTTCGATATGAAATAGAAACTGGACATTTTTTTTTTATCCGAGGGGCGGGAGAGGAGGGTACTCGTACTTCCAATTTCTCCATATAATTTTTTTCCCTCTTCTTCGCTCCTCTCTCTTCCCTTTCTTGTTAAACCTTTTACTTGATTTTTTTTTTTTGTAAACGAGGTCTCGCGTCTTATTCTTACACTAAGAATGATCTTTTGAACCAGCCGCCGTGGCGAAGTGGTTAGCGTCGCGGACTCCCGGCTGGGAGGTCGTGGGTTCGAATCCCATCAAAAGTCATGTGGGTTTTCCTGCCCCGACCGGCTCCTAGCCAGAGTTGAGTTGCTGCGGACTCAGTTGGGAAGACTGGGACCACACAGTCGAGTTTCATCCACTTAATGGATGCGTTTCTGAGAGTGTTGCTCAAATTTCCTGACCAACACTGCAGGTGCCTGTATTTCTCGGGCCTGGTTGACGCCGGGATATATTATGAAAGGAAGCGTAGAGTACAGCCCTGTCATGTAGTCTCAGACCGAAATGGAAATCCGCAGCATCATCTTAATCATCCTCATTCTCATCGATCAGCATGAAAAAAAAAGTCTCATTCTGTGGCCCTTCATGCCCTGCTCTCATGGTGACCTCAATTTCGATGTCCTCTCCACGTCTGTGGCCTTGGTTTGGTTCCGTCGGGGTCACCGGTCACCATGGGGGCTGTCGTTGGACGGACGTGGTGGCGCCCTCCGGAGGGAGAGCTCACTCACGCCGGCTCCGCGACTAAGCAATTATTGTCGTCAGTAGGGGGCTTAGTAGGTGGTGTCCTGCGTATGTTAGATCAGAACAGGCGCCACTGAACGCCACCGAAGTGACTCGGCAGCAGTGCAGTGTCTCCTCCGGTGGGTTGCCTCTTGACGACTTGACATTGACTGCTCCCTGTGGATTGCCGGTGCCGGGGCTGCGGCGGGGCCGACCGGGCTGTGGCTGTGGACGGGGTGTCGGAATGAGCGGCGTGGGTGCACTGCCTCTGAGGTGGCGCAGAGGTTGGGACAGCAAAAAAAAAAAAAAAAAAAAAAATCTTTGATACGAAAAAATAGGAAGAAGAGGGAGTGGGGGAAGGGAAAAAGGAAGTGATAGTAGAAGTGTGGGGGGTGGGGTGAAGAGGGATGTTCGTGTGATGAAAAAGCACACGCGCATGTGGATGTGTTTGTGCGTTTGTCTCGTGCGCATGCCCGTAAATTTATCAATACTGCTTTACATCGATTTAACATTGATTGTAAAAAAAAATAAAACGCTACAGTTTACAATATGAACAAAAGACAACCGTAAGAACTCAGCGAATAGTGAAACTAAGAGAAATATATCTAGAAGTATACCTTCTGGGCACTCACTCCCCCCCCCCCTCCTCTGTGTGTGTGTGTGTGTGTGTGGTGTGAGTGCGTGCGTGTGCTTGAACATCAAGTTCAAGTTCCAACAATATTTTTGTTATTGTTTCATGAGTGCGTGCGTGCGTGCGCGCGCGTGCGTTTGTGTGTGTGTGTGTGTGTGTGTGTGTGTGTGTGTGTGTGTGTGTGTGTGGCGAGTGCGCGCGCGCGAGCGAAAAAAGATGGTGTACGTAACGGCCCCGCTCCTCTCTCTCTCTCGTTCATTTCTTCCCCCTACCCCACTCCCCATACCACCCTTTCTGTCTGTTTCCCTTTACCTTTCCGTCTTCAAGTACGCGTGCTCTCTCTCACTCACACACACACACACACACACACACACACACACACACACACACACACACACACACACACACACCACACAAGATTATACTTATACGCACATTCTTTTGTTTATTCTCTTCGTTCACTTTTGACGGGTTATCTATTTAAAACTGTATTTCCGTCTGAGTGGGCGCACGAATGACGCAGACAATTTTATTTATCTCCTTACAGTGGTTACATACAATTTCAACATCTATTGCCCTCTCCTCCACCTCTGTCGGCCTGCCTACTTGTCCGCGTATCGGTGGGTTTTTCTTTTGCCTCCCTCCCCTCCGCCCCCTCCCACCTGTCTCTCTCCCTCCTTTCGTCTCTCCCTCCTTTGCTTCTCAGCGCATGCTCAAGCAGTCAATTTCTACCCTTCGCTGAAGATAACCAAAAAAAAAAAAAAAAGAAAAGAAAAAAGAAAAGCATAATTCCCTATCGATCTGACCGCCCCCCCCCCCCCCCCCCCCTCCCCCGAAGTTACGATCTCGCTGCCACCACTTCTGGGAGAAAAAAGGCCTCCTCTCTCGGCGTGATCAGTGGACAAACTTGCCTGATTTAAGGAGAGACATGGCGAGGAGGAGAGATGTGAGGCAATCTTTGTGTGTGTGTGCGTATGGGTGTGCGTGCGTGCGTGCAAGAGAGAGAGAGAGAGAGAGAGAGAGAGAGAGAGAGAGAGAGAGAGTTGGGGAACTTGTAATCATAAAATGGACGTACACCTCTCTGTCAGATGAATCGCACTCGTCTAGACATTTACATTTACGTATCCAGTCCAGAAAGTTATAGTCAACACGCCATGCATGTCTCTATAAAGCACCACGGACAACATCAAGCATGCCACTACGTGCGTGCTGACTTTGTGGAAGCTTTTGATGCTATTCGGATGAGAACCGTGCAGACGTTTTAGAGAAATGACTGCAACACAGAGGTTTATCGTTTGTAACACAATATTTTAGATGACATAAAGTTCAAGACTGTCCTTAGGGACTTCTCATTCTGTTTAAACTTGTGTGTGTGTGTGTGTGTGTGTGTGTGGTGTGTGTGTGTGTGTGTGTGTGTGTGTGTGCGCGCGTGTGTGTGTGTGTGAACAGAGAGGAAGATATGATACATAACTGTATCATCTCTGGAGACCGCGTATCATTTAAGATCAGCACGGGTGGGTAGGATTTCCTTTGACTTCATTCGGCCAGCTAAGAATTTTTTTCTTTGGTTTTGTTTTCTTTTCTTTCCTCTATTGGTGATAGCTATGTAGTGTCCTCTACAAATGCATGAATTACATTAATGACGATTGTTTTTCTTTGCACCGATCACGTGAGCGCCGCGCTCGTTGTCTTGAACCTAGTTCAACCTTTTTTCGCCATCGCAGTATGGCCTTTTCTACGGTAAAGTCCGTCTTTGACGGCATTTGGAACAGCTGTTGGTTCAACAAAGACGGACTTTACCCCCGCGACCGACACGACCGTGCTCAAGCTTTGTTTGGCGTCGGAACGCGCAGCAGGCCAAGGTACTATCCTCAGAGTAAAAAAATCCGCGGGCTTCTGCGCATTTACCCGGCGACAGAGGGGGCTCGAACGGACATCCTGATGAAAGTTTCACGGGTGAGAGACACAGTAATACAGGTACGCAGCACGAATCCTTCCATCTTGAAAGACACACTGGTGAGGAAAAGCCGTCGACGAAGGTATGGATGAACAACATTCCCTTGTCTGTAGGCTCAGAGATAGAACTTGCACTCGCTACAGCAGGATGTGAGCTAAGATCGGGGCTAAAACATGAGAGAGCATGGGATCAAGACCACAAGCTAGCCCGTTTTTTTTTTTCGTTTTTTTTTGACAGGGCGCAGGTTTGTGTTTATCTCCGTACCTCCTACTCCTTTGGAGTAGGTCAGTATTTTTACTGCTAGCCTGTATCAAAAGAAGCAAAAAGTAACCCCCCAAAATCAGTTATTAGCTCTCTCTCTGTCTGGGACCCAGCCACCACATATCGCAATGTACAAAAAAAAGTTGTCTGCCGACGATGTACACAGCACAAACGTGGAGATCCATCTTGCCCCACTTAGAGGTGAGCAGTTTTCCTCGAAAAGACAAAGGGAAGGGGCGCATTCAGATATCCAGGGGGAAGTCAAGTGGATGGACAAGGGCGCAAATGGATGCGCGAGGTGCCAAAGTCGGATAGTTCTCCCAGGAAAGGTGTGGCACACAAAAACGGTGATGGAGGCGGCAGGAGTCGACCATCCGTTCGTCAGTCGACCCTGTTGTCCTCCTTCGACCAGCAGTGACGGGAGAGATCTAGGACCGTCATCGTTCCGGTGACAGCAGGACTCCGGTAGGAAGGTGGGACAAGCCGCACCGCCGGCGGATCTCGGGGTCCGTGACAGCGAAAGACTGGCAGTAATGTGCGGTCCCTTGTGGAACACTTGGTATCGACCTTTGGCTTTCGTTTACGGTCAACGAGACTGGATGCGATTAAATATTTGTTGACAATTTGTCTCGTACTTGTCAGCGGTTTTCTTGTTTTTCTTTCTTTCTTCTTCGTTGTTATTTTTTGTTTTGTTTTTGTTATTACCGCTGTCACTGCTGCTGTTGTTGCTGTTGAAAATGTATCCCCACTACTTTTGTAATGGATAAGATACGCTACAAACCATCTTTGAGGATACTCAAAAAGATTTGAAAATAGAAAAAAAAGGAACAAAAATCTTTGTTTCGGTCATAGACCGTCGTCAGGAATGATGACATAAATGACAAATAAATACGTATACGCAATGACCTATGAAAACATAATGTAAATGTAGAATACGTGTGTAAAGGCTTGTGTGTGTGTGTTGTGTGTGTGTGTGATTGGAAAAAGGAAAAAGAGAGGCAGATAGAGGGAAATGGTAAACAGAAATAGAGATAGAGCAAAAACAAAGGGGGAGAGAGTTGTAGAGGAGTTTTTATGCTTGGACGGGGGCGCTTGAGGGTGTGTATGAGGGGAAAAAACGCGGGAGTGAGGGATGTGCGTGGGGATGGGAGGTTGGGTGGAAACTCCTATTAAAAAAAAAGAGGTGGATATGGATTGTCCACATAATAATAATAATAATATTAATGTTAATTTTTATAGCGCCTATTCTCTATAATTTAGGGCTCTAAGCGCTTTACATTACCAACAACAACAACAACGCGCCACACACACACACACACACACACAAGACCGCGCGCGCACACGTGTTCACGCATGACCACACACCCACGCTCTCAGACACCTGCACGCACACACGCAGGCACTCACATCAACACGGCATGCACGCACAAGCAACACAACCACCTGGCACTCACGCATGCACGCAAAAACCCACTCAAGGTGGATTGGGAAGTTGGGGGGGGGGGGGGGGGTTACGACTGATGAAAGAAGTTAGCTTTGACAGCAGATTTGAAAGAAGAGGGTGCATGTGTCTATTAGTATGCATACCTGGATGGTGGAGATGGTGTTTGGGGTGTATATATTACACACTACATGTCATGTTATAAATATTTTACATATGTACATGGGGTGTGTTAATGTAAATATGGTGGGATGGAGAAATTGGGGGAGGGGTGTAGAGAGAAATGGATGGAAGAGAGGTTGGGGAAAGGAAAGCGTGGGTAAAGAGCTGGAATGATTCAAACTAAAACAAAAAGCAGATGTGGGAGTTAAATCCATCAGATAAACAGCAAGGATAAGATCCACATTTCGTCTCATGATACAAGACGACTAAGAAGTAAGTTTAAACGTCTTTCTGTTTTCCATTCAAGCAGAAATTTGACATTGTATGTTTACAAGAGATACATGTCACCGCAAATGACATTCCAGTGTGGGAAAAACCAATGGGGTGGTACAATCTTTTTTTAATGGAGGGACAAACCGAAGTAAAGGAAAAATAATTGTGATGGCTAGGAATTTTAATGGTAAGGTTGTGTTAGAGGCACACATTTAATGGTAAGGTTGTATTAGATTGTGAGGTTTCTGAAAATTAGAGAATCGCTAGGAGATTTTATTTCAGTGTGGCAAATGTGTATATACCAAGCGAAACGGGAGAAAAGATAATATTCTTCAAGTATATTATCAGCAAGATTCAATGATTCTCCGGATCAAAATCTTCTTCTTCTTGGCGATTTCAATTGTGTGGCTGACAACAATCTTGATATAATTTCTGGACATTCTCAACGCGATACAGAAATAAACGCATTTAACCAGGCAATGACCTCACTGCAGTGTTCCGATCGGTGGAGAACTTTCCACCCTAAAGAGAAAGATGTTACTTGGCACAGAGCAAACCCATTTATTGCTCGCCGATTGATTATTGTTGCATTTCCGATAGTATGTTAAACAAGTGTCTCATGTGAACCTAACTCTGATCACAAAACAGTTGTTATCGAACTGAATTAGAGTAATTTCACTCGTGGCCCAGGTTATTGGAAATTCAAGAACAGTTTGTTAAAGAATACAAAATTCGTGCGACAAATGAACGAATTGCTAGAAAAGCAACTAAACACAGATAACCAGGAGGATAAGTCCAACATGAAGAAGTGGGAGTTCTGTAAAATTGAAATCAGAATATTTTGCAGTGAATTTGGTAAAATGTTAGCATGCAAAAGACGTAATAATGAATACAGTCTGTAGCTTCAAATAGCAAAAGTTGAAAAAGATTTGTCCAACCAACCTAATGATAACAATCACCAAGCCAAATATTTAAAACTGAAACAAGAGCAAGAATTATATTTAAAACTGAAACAAGAGCAAGAATTATTTTGATTAAACAGAGCAAATGGGGCACAAGTTAGGTAGAGAATTAAATCGATAGAAGAAGGAGAAAGAAAGACTAAGTATTTTTGTAGCTTTGAAAAGACCTGGGCAAGAAAAAGATCATAACTAGGTTGTGTAGACTCGGGCGAAATCATAACTGACAAAAAAAAAGACATACTGGCGGGACCAAGTAAGATTTTACAAAAAATCATACTGTCAGACAACGGTTGATAACGACGTTAAAGCTCCGACAAACACATTCATAGAAAACGAAGATTTCCGTTGCCTTAATGAATCCGATGCCGCCTTACGCGAAGGAACAGTGAGCTTGGAAGAACCAACTAATGCGTTGAAAGGCATGAGAAATGGATCTGCCCCAGGTTGTGATGGGATAACTACTGAATTTATTACATTCTTTTGGAAGAAAATAGGCAAAACGGTGACGACTCGTTCGTGGAAATCTTTCAGAAGGGTGAACTGTCATAAACACAGAAACAAGGCATTTTAACTTTATTACACAAAGCAAAAGAGTTTGACAGAGATAAATTAGAAAACTTGAGACTAATAGTTTTACTTGACTCTGATTATGAACTGCTTGCAAAAATAATGGCAGAAAGATTAAACACCGTGATCAATAAATTAATCCGAAAAAGATCAAATGAGCTAATTCAAAGCTAGAAATATATCAAGAATTATCAGAACGACAGACGATAACGTAAACCATCTAAACAGAACATACAAAGCTGGATATTTGCTTGCAGGAGACTTCAAAAGTTTTGATTCTATCGCAAAAACATTCCTTCCATGTGTCTTTTCAATTTTGGTTTCGGTCCAGATATTCAAAGATGGGTTTCGATTTTAATGAAGATACCGTAAGATCAGTAAACCAAGGTGGATGGATTTCCGAGCCGTTTGACGTGTTGGGTGGTATTAGACAAGGATGCCCTTTTTCTCCCTTAGACTTCGTGTAAGCTGTAGAATTACTAGCGGTGAAGGTAAGAAACAGTTCCATCATTGGAACTCCACCGTCAAATGATACGGTAACTAGGCACTTAAAAAAACAAAATGGCTGACGATACAACTGTTTCTCAGAGATGAAGATGTCAATAGTTCGTGAAATATTCTGACGTCTTTTTGACAGATTTTCTGAACTCAGACTTAATGGACAGAAGACAAAAGCACTCAAAATGGGTACACAAATCGGTAATCCAAATCTTCCTTTCGATGTTGTAGACAAAATTAAAATATTAGGCGTACATTTGGAAATGGGTAAAATGGCTAGAGACATGGAAGACAACTGGACTGGTAGAAATGATAGAGTGAACAAACTAATAAAGGAATGGAGTAATCGTGGCTTGAGCATTCAAGGTAAAGTTTTGGTGAGCAAAGCATACCTTGTAAGCACACACACACACACACACACACACACACACACACACACACACACAACACACACACACACACACATATATATATATATATGCTGAACAATTAAGTAGTGGGGGAAAACGAGTGCAGGTTAGCAATTCTTCATCATTATAGTAATGACGTGGCAAAGATTTGAAATTAAAAAAAACAAAACAAATGAAGATGAAGAAAATGTATATTATAAATTTGAAAACCCTCCACTAGCTGCTTGAGGGAACCATCGCAATCCCTCTCGAAGGCAGATCTATATGCATCACCTGCTCCTAGGCCTTTCGTCCGCTGGATCGGACTCATCAGGGAGACACAGCTGATTGTGTCTGTGCTCTTGGCGTCAAATAGAGACACAACCACAGTCCGTAATTCTGGGGTGTTCTCCACAACCAAGGGTTCAAAAAAGAATCATGCAGTCTGTTGGTCTTCCTAATGAAATTTTAAATAAAAATGAATACAATTATATACAAATTCTTATGGCAGAAAAAAACATAGCAACAGAAAAGCGTTTGAAAAAATAAAAAGGAAAGTTATGGAGGCAGGTATTGAGGATGGCGTCTGAATATGATTAACAAGACCCAACATCAAAGCTGCTCGTACTTACAGGGCTGGGAAAGTATTTGCAGTAAGTGACGACAAGAACTGGACTTTATACCCCAATGACATGTAGATCAAATTGTTACCGAAAAGTTCTCACACTTTACTTGTAGAGCAAAAGACGTTGTAGGCTTGAATTTGATCATGACCCAACATCAAAGCTGCTCGTACTTACAGTGGGCTGGAAAACTGCAGTAAGTGACGACAAGAACTGGAGTTTAATACCCAAATGGCATGCAGATCAAATTGTTACCGAAAAGTTCTCACGCTTAAATTGCTGAGCAAAAGACCTTACAGGCTTGAATGTGATAGAGAACGACTTCTGGAGAGATGTGTTTAAAAAACGTATTTGGATAGCAAATCTTTGAAGGATCCCTCAGATATACACGGTTTTAACTTTCGGTCGCAACTTTTATTTAACAACCGACTAATAATGTATAAAAACAAAGTACTGTTCTTCAAGTCTTGGCAAGAGAAAGGGATTGAACAGATAAGGAATTGTATCACCAAACTGAAAATAGCTATCTCTGTAAGAAATACAAGATCAAATCGTTCAGAACAGGCCAAACATTTTTATGGAATACTACGCACGTAGCCAAGCAGTCCCAAGATATTGGCTTCAGTGGACAGAAAGCGGAGAAGCAGAACTGATTCAGATTCACAGAAATGTGACGCAGCCCTTTTAACACAAAACTCGACATGATTAGAAAGATACTATCAAAACATAAGCAGCCTGTTTGTACGAATGCGTATTTCTGGCTTAGAAAACGTGACTTTGTCATTGACGAATCAACGTGGGCCAGGACCAGGTCTGTCCAAAAGAGACCAGGCTGAGATTCCTCACTGGAAAATAGTGCATGATGTCTTCTCTACAAAATATCCTTCTAAATCAGATGAAATTAAAAGATAGCAACAAATGTCCTTATTGTTGGGACACTGTTGACGACATCGAACATGTCTTTTAACGACTGCCCTGTTGTGCGGAGGTTTTGGAAGTACAGCGAACAAAACTTTTTATAGGAAACTAACTTTCTCATCAAGTAATCAGCAATAAAGAAATTGTTTGGGATCGAAAACTCGGCAAAACTGAATGGTTGTTACAGGTATATTTAATTACTTGTTATTGATAGGCAAGATGTGCGTCAGAATTTACAAAAAGACTTAGTCTGCAATTTCTTTGCAGCACATTTTTTGAAAGAGAATACGGTACCAGAAATAATTATTGATATGTGCTCTCTCTCTCTCTCTCTCTCTCTCTCTCTCTCTTTGTATGTTTTTAACTGCTTGTCAGCCAAACGTTTGCCTGTTGGCACGTTTCTCTCATTTTTTCCTCTTATCTGTCAAACTTAACTCGCATTTTTGATTATAAGACGCAAAACTTTTGTGACGACATCCAAGCAATTTGGCATGTAACACACACACACACACATCCCTTCCCAACACTCTCTCTCTCTCTCTCACACACACACACGCACACAAGTCCCCCGCCCCGCCCCCCCCCCCCCCCCCGCCACACACACACACAACGTTACCAGGCTGCAGGGCGGCGGCAGTGGAGAGCGGCGTGGTGGAGGTGACGTTCATGACGTAGCACTGCAGCAAGGTGCGGTTGGTGCCGTACAGCGGCTGACGCTGCGGATCCAGACAGCCGCAGAGGTCCGTGTCCATGCAGTACGACCCGGCCACGCCGCACGGGGGTCACAGCGCAGCACCGCCGCTGGGCGCGTGGAGTCGTTGCATCCTCTCTGGAATGGACAGGAAGAGGGTGCGGTGTTCAACAGCATTTCTGGTTCTGAAGGTACCTCGCTTTATAGGATAACGCTTTTCTGGAACAAAAGTTCCAAAGTTACCACGCTCTATACACATCATTACTAGGGCAGGGGCAGGGGAGGGGGGGGGGGTAAGTCGATTGATGTAGCAAATGGAGAGACTCAGAGAGTGTAGGAAAAGGGAAGAGGATGATAGCTGCAACCTATGTCTGAGGTAAACAGAGGAAGGGTGTGCGTAGGTGGAGGATATTTCAGGCTGGAGCTGCAGAGATGGAATGGCACATACTACTTTTGGACGTTGATGCCATGAGGGTGGACGGTGCCCAGTTTGGCAATGAGATGAGATTCCGGCATAAGGCGTTCCAAGTTGTCACTCTTAGATTGCCAAAGTGCCAAGACTTTGACATGGTTGATGTTGTGTTGGGCATGGTTGAAGTGTAGAGCGACTGGTTTGGGCCGATGGTGGCGGATGTCGGCCAGGTGTTCAGAGATGCGCGTCTCAAGTGTGCGAGATGTCTCACCTACATAGATCTTACCGCACAGCTGACAGTGGATGGCATACACAATGTTGTGGCTCTGGCAGGAGAAAGTGCGTTTAATAGTGAAAGAGCCTGTGGGGCCATGTAGGATGGTGTCTGGTTTGGTGAGAGAGCAGATTTTGCAGTTGGGTTTTGAGCAGGGGAAAGTACCTGGTGGCTTAGGTGTGAAGATTTTGTTCAGCTTAGAGCGCACCAGTAGGTCGTTGAGGTTTTTGTTACGTTTGAAAGTGATCATTGGTTTCGTCTCAAGGCAGGTTTATGATTTTCTACCATGTGCCAGTTAGACTTCAGGATCCTGCAGATGGCAGATTGTGAGGATGGAAGAGAAGGCAGGCAGTGGGTCTGTCTGTCTCTTTGGGAGGTTTAGTTTCCAGAGTAGATGTTCTGGATTTAGCTGCAGTGCGGCTGAGAGCATCATTGATGACGGCACTAGGGTATCCACGGTTGGTGAAAAAATCAGACATTTTGGCTGCTTGTATAGTGAAATCTTCTTCGCTAGAGCAGAGTCTGCGTAGGCGAAGGAATTCAGAATATGGAATGCTATTTTTAGTGGACTGGTGGTGGGAAGATGTGTAGTCCAGGTATGAGTGCATCAGTAGGTTTGTAGAAGACTGAGGTTTGAAGCAGTCCATCTTTGAGGGAGATAGTGATGTCCAGGAAATTAACTGACTGTGAAATGGTGTAGGTCAGCTGGATGGATGGATGGAAGGTCTGTGCAAAGTTGAGGAAATTCTGGAGGTCATGTTCTGGCATGGATGTGGCTCCCAATCCATCTATGTATCTTTTGTAGAGCTCTGATGTAGGGCCTGTGTAAGAGGTTAGTAGGCGGTGTTGTAGGTGTCCCATGAAGAGACAGGCATAGGATGGTCCCATCTTGGTTCCCATAGCAACACCACTGATTTGTGAGAATGTGTGGTTGTTAAATTCAAAAGTATTGAGGGTGAGGACTAATTCTGCAAGTCTGAACAGTGTAGCTGAGGGAGGGTGTTGTTGGTTAGGGGGCCGTTTGTTTAAGAAAGAATGCGAGGGCCTTCAGTCCATCACCATGAGGGATGGAAGTGTAGCGAGAGACGTCAAGTGTAAAGAGGGGGCTGGGTTGGAAAGTGGGATCTGTGTTGTATGAATTAATCATGTTGAGTGTGTGTGTAGTGTCTGAGGTATGTGGGGAGGCCTTGTACTATGGGTTGGAGGAGAGAGTCTATGTACTGTGAAATGTGTTCTGTAGGGCAGCTGCATGCAGATACAATGGGTCTGCCGGGTGTATTGGTTTTGTGTATTTTAGGGAGGAGGTAGAAGGTGGGTTGTTTGGTGTCTGTCATTATGAGGAGTTTTGGCTGTCTTCGGTAAGTTATGTTTGATTTCTTGTTTAACTGTGGTTGAGATGAGTTTCTGGTGTTGGGGGAGGGTTGATGCTGTGAGTGGTGTATAGAAATTTGTGTCTGACAGTTGTCTGTGTGCTTCTTTTATGTACAGCTGTTTGTCCCAGACCACCACTGCACTACCCTTGTCTGCTGGTTTGATGACAATATCTTGTCTTTGTCTCAGTGATTCAAGGGCTTTTTGTTCATCCCGTGAGAGGTTGGAATGGCGGACAGGTTTGGATTTCACTTGAGAGATTTCTTTTCTACACTTTTTGATGTAGAGTTCAACTTCAGTGGATTTGTCAAGAGGTGGCTGGCGAAGCGCTGAGTTCGAAAAAGGTGGGTAAAAATGTCTGAGCTCTCTGGTAGAGGGGGCTTAGGCACACCGTCAAGTGCAGCCATCCATCTTAATTTTCTAAAGAATCTTTCAACATCAACGTGGTTTTGATATTTATTGGTGCAGGCTGAATGGGAATAAATTTCAGACCTTTTGCCAGGTCTGATCTTTCATCATTGGTGAGAGTCAGATTATCAGGAATGCAGCGAACAAGGTGGCGGTGTTGCTCATGGGTGATAGAGGGGAAGAGAGAGAGTGAGAGAGAGAGAGAGATATTGTGTATCGGTGTGAATATGTTGCCCCTCCCCAGTTAGTACGTAAACCCATCCCCTTCTTCCCTCCACCCTCATAGCATCAACACCTTAAAGTAACATGTACCAACCCACCACTTCAATCTCAGCCCACAATATCCTCCCACAACACACACACAGATACTACCTTATCTCCCACTATTCACCTCACATAACTTATAGCTATATTATTTATGTATTTATTATCATTTTTATTTTTTATTATTTTTATTTTTTTAATTTATTATCATTTTTTAAAAATGTTTCTTTTATTTATTCGATTATTATAAAAATGTATTTTCTAAATATATTTCTGTATCATGCTTTCGTTACCTTAACCTTCACTATTGTTAGCAGTATCATTCAGTAATACTATTGCTAGTATTGATACTACCACTAGCATTGACATCACCATCGCCTTCGCCTCTGGACTGTTGCCACGGCAACCCTGCTGTTTAAGAATCCTCTAACCCACTCTCCTTTCTCCATACTTATTGACACCAAGATTGATCCTGTCTCCCCCCCCCCCCCTAATATTGACCATTATTAGTATTCCTATCAGTAATATTATTATCATCATTACGACTTTGACTCGCTCACTATTTCCCTTCCAACAGCCTCGTTCTCATTCAACGCCTTCTTCCTTGCGCTGAACCCTAAGCGATCTGAAGCGATCAAAGCTAAGTGAATTTTCGTTGTTTTATTCATTTATGTCTCACCCGAGGAAGACCTAAGAGGTCGAAACGCGTGGTGTTTTGTCTTGTGACTCGTTTGTCCACGTTCTCTGGGCGGTTCGCTAACATTTATTTAAGATTTGTTTAGATTTCCGCCTGCAGTCGTCTCGTTTTGCAACTAAAAGTTATAAAGTTACCACGGTCAGTAGGATGACACTTTTCTGGAACAAAAGTTCTAAAGTTACCACGCTCTGTAGGATGACACTTTTCTGGAACAAAAGTTATAAAGTTACCACGCTCTGTAGGATGACACTTTTCTGGAACAAAAGTTCTAAAGTTACCACGCTCTGTAGGATGACACTTTTCTGGAGCAAAAGTTCCAAAGTTACCACGCTCTGTAGGATAACACTTTTCCGGAACAAAAGTTCTAAAGTTACTACGCTCTATAGGATGAAACTTTTCTCGAATTAATGGTCTGAAGTATATAACATTTTTTTTTTCAAAAACAAATGTTCTACATTTTAAAAGAAAGGGTATTGGTTCCACAAGACAATCCAGACAAACAGATCACAGGACAAAACACAACGCATTTCGACCTCTTTGGGTCTTCTTCAGGCAAAAATAAAAGAAACAACATACAGGACAAAGAAAACGAAGAACGCAACCACTTATAGTTCTAAAGTTGCCATGCTTTTATAGAATAACACTTTCACAGATCGAAGGTTCGAAAGTTACCACACTTGGTATGATCACACTCTTCTAGAAAGAAACCTCTAAAATTATCACGTTTTATGGGATAACATTTTTTTTTCGTAGAACATAAGATCTAAGATGACCAGTCTTAATGGCATGACACTTTTCTAGAAGAACAGTTGTGAAGTTGCCACGCTTTATAAGATAACACTCTGAAGACCTTCTGCTGTCGAGCTCTTCCTAGAGTGTCTTCTTACTAATACTTTCCCTATTTTAGCCCACAACCGGTTGTCTACAGAACCATGTACACATCACCAACGTTTAGAACGTGACCAACGAAAACAATACCCTACGATAATCATGCATAATTTTCACGATTTCCTTTCAAAAAAAAAAAATTCTTGTTGTTGAAATGCATTGGCATTATCACATCTGTCGAATGTTTACCTCGCATCGCCCGTGTGTAATTATGATTGTTTTGGCTTTAAAGCCTCTTGGGCTTGAGTCCAGTTAAAAGATCTTTCGGAAGAAATCTTGAGGTTCATAGAACACGCACGCACGCACGCACGTACGTACGTGTGTGTGTGTGTGTGTGTGTGTGCATGCGTGCGCACGCGCGTGATGTGTGTGTGTAGCCAGAAACATGGGATCATAAAAGATGAATTCGTAGAATCCGAGGCCTGGGCAACGAGTTAGATAAATCCGCAGTTCTGATGTCTTCAAAGGTTTGTCCACGAGACCTTTTATCCCAATCTGTTCTTTTCCGATAATCTATCAGAACAGTAATTCCCTGGTGCACTGTGTCACGGTCAAAAATAAACACAACCAAAGTCGTGGTCCGTCGCCAGCCAAGTTGGTTGGACATAAGCTCTAACGCAAATATTCTGGGCGTCAGGCAGACGGCCCCATGTGTCGGATCCAGCCAATTAAGCATAGGGGAGAGGCTCCACGGAGACGGTCTGTCCAGCCAGACGGACTAAGTAGCTGACCGACGCCTCGATGTCTGGTCAAACGAGTCTCGACGCCCGGATCAGACTCATCCGGCCAATTTGAGCACAGCGAGAGGCTAATCCTAATCTTCCACGGAGACAGCATCGGCCACGTAGACAGTCGGAGTGGCTGACCAACGTCTCAACAGGTCTGGGCCAGACTGATCTAGCCAATTTACGACGTCGCCGGAAAGGGAGAGGGAGAAGGTAGTATGTGGTGGGGTGAAATCAAGCTAATCAATTAAATGACCAATTGACCACCACAGAGAGTAAGGCGTGTAGGCGTGACTGTCATGATTTGAATATCCAATGGAATTAGAGGGAGATAACTTCGGGTACGAGGTGGTAAAAATACTGACCAATGGTACTCGCCCTTGGACACGGAGTTAGGGCATAAAGTAATGCGTGAGTGAGAGAGAGGGGAGAACGAACAGAGGAACGGACAGAGAGAGAGAGAGGTTCGGAGTGTAAGCTCTGACGAGAGAAGAGCAGAGAGATGACAGGAGAGGAGAGAACCAAGTTGTAGCATTGAGCACCAGAGATAGTCTGCAGAGGAAGGACTAAAGAGAGATGTGGAGAGAGAGAGTTGCTAACTAATGAAGAGAAAAAGAAAGAAAAGAAAAGGAAAAGAAAAGCAACCATGTCCATTTGATAGAGCAGACTAGAAGAGAGAGAGAGAGTGCAATGCGTTAATGCAGGAAGAAGAAAGAACAGATCGATGTTGATAGTCACTGTTCCATCTGAACCGGGGTTCAGATGGAACCCCCGGTTCAGATGGAACAGTGACTATCGTGGCCAGCGCCACTTTCATCGGCAGTCCAACCTGACCAACGCCAGCGGTCCAGCCTGACCAATGCCAGCAGTTGTGTCGTGTTGTGAAAGTGACAGTGAAAAGAAAAAAAAAGAGAAAAGAAAAAGACAGTGATTCGTGAATAGTTAAGATCACCTGGCCAGGTAAAGTAGAAATCTGTTTATACCTGGGTTAGTTAATGATGTTTTAGATAAATGATTTTGTGAAGTTCAGGAAAGAGAGAATGTTTTATTTTGTTTGATTCCATATGCATTGATGTTTCGTTCTATGATCATGTGTAGTAAAGTTATAGACTTTACTAGTGGTTTGATGTGACGAATGCATGATATATGAATGAGATTGTAAGCAAGCTGTGAGTGTGTTTGGGCTGTGCGCTAGTCCTTCCTCCACTGACATCACCCGAGGTTGACACACTGTGATCCTATGGCTTTACAGATATGATGTCGCATATATGGACTATCCCGTACGCAGTAACGCCTCCTTGATGACACTGATGCTGATCAAGTCGGAAGTATGACAGTTCTGGCTTTCCCTAAGACCACGCAGGTACGTGCATCATTAAGACAACCTTAAGTTTAGCCTTCCGTTTGAAAACAAAAAGATTATCCAAGACAGGACATTGATGTACGAAATGAATAGGACATGAATTGTAGTAATGATGAAATTTTATGTTTGACAACGGTGGGATACAAAGGGAACATCAGAGAGAGAGAGAGAGAGAGAGACAGAGAGAGAGACTGACAGACAGCTAGACAGTCGGAGAGATGGATGGAAACACAGACAGACAGACAGACACAGACAGACAGACAGACAGACAGACACAACACAGATGGACGGACGGACGGACAAAGAGAAAAAAGACAAAGACTGAGATCCCAGACAATTTCCCTTCTCTCCCTCCCATCACTCCCACCCCCACCCGTACAGCCCACCCCTTCCTACTCCCTCCCCTCCCCTCCCCCTAATTTGCAAAATCGAAACAGTGCTGGCCTAACTTTGCGTTGGCAATACTTGACAATGTAACAACGCCTTTCTGACAAACTGCCATGTCGGATTCCTAGAGTTTCCGACAATCCTGACAGCCTCCGACGAAAGCCTCCACCACAACACAACCAAAGGAGACAGCATGCCGATTGTTGCGTGTGGCTGTGGCTTGCTATTGGCTGATCTATCAGAACTGATTAATCGAGTTCCCGATGTGCGCAGATAGGATCGATGTCCCCTGCGAACATGTCACATAGGGAATGGAGCAAACATCAACATTGGTCTCTACGTTGAAATGCTGAGATGTGAAAGGCAGACTTTGGTTTACACATTGGTCTCTACGTTGAAATGCTGAGAAGTGAAAGGCAGACTTTGGTTTACACATTGGTCTCTAAGTTGAAATGCTGAGAAGTGAAAGGCAGACTTTGGTTTATACATTGGTCTCTACGTTGAAATGCTGAGAAGTGAAAGGCAGACTTTGGTTTACACATTGGTCTCTACGTTGAAATGCTGAGATGTGAAAGGCAGACTTTGGTTTACACATTGGTCTCTAAGTTGAAATGCTGAGAAGTGAAAGGCAGACTTTGGTTTACACATTGGTCTCTACGTTGAAATGCTGAGATGTGAATGGCAGACTTTGGTTTACAGCGGGAAGGGGGCATGAGAAGACATGGTCCTGTAACGAATATATTTGTATGTATGTGTGTGTGTGTGTGTGTGTGAATGAATGTATGTATGTATGGATGGATGGATGGATGGATGGATGCATGTGTATGTATGTATGTGTATATATATGTATGTGTCTATGAAGTGAGTTCACTGTCTCTGTGCGTCTCTGTTCTGTGTCGTCTGTATTTGTAGCTGATGATGCAAATTCAGTTTCCTTCTAACATCCAAGGCTGGCATGGTGCCTCATGAGCATCCTAGACACATCAAGAGCGAATTAACTGCACACTGGCAGTCGCTTAAGTCGCATTTCAAAAAATAATGTCTGGATTCAAAGACAGCCACATTCGCCCCGCCGTTCATGTTCAGCTCAGTTAGGATAGCGTAAGATCGGAACATCTCAAGATCTCTGCTTGAATCCCCCGTTCAGACCCCCCCCCCCATTTTCTCCTTTAAGAGGTTCGAGGCACGGCAAAGGGTGGAGGTGGAGGGGGGGGGGTGGAGGGAGGAACAAAACTGGAAGGGGGAACAAAGAGGGAAGGGGGGGGTGTCACACGAAAAGGAGAGTAGCAGGGACAGGATATGGGAAAAGACAGGGAGGGGGGCAGGGGGACGGAGGAGGGATAGGATATGGCAAAAGACAGGGAGAGGGGCAGGGAGACGGAGGAGGGACAGGATATGGGAAAAGACAGGGAGGGGGGCAGGGAGACGGAGGAGGGACAGGATATGGGAAAAGACAGGGAGGGGGGCAGGGAGACGGAGGAGGGACAGGATATGGGAAAAGACAGGGGGGGGAGACGGAGGAGGGACAGGATATGGGAAAAGACAGGGAGGGGGGGAGACGGAGGAGGGACAGGATATAGGAAAAGACAGGGAGGTGGGGGAAGGAGATGGAGGAGGGACAGGATATGGAAAAGACAGGACGGGGGGGGGGGGGGAAGACGGAGGAGGGATAGGATATGGGAAAAAGACAGGGACGGGGGGGGGGGGGGGGGGAAGACGGGGAGGGACGGATAGGGAAAAGGGGGGGGGGGGGGGGGGGGGGGGGGGGGAGGGAGGAGGGTAGGATATGGGAAGAGGGGGGGGGGGAGGGGAGAGGAGGAGGGAGGATGGGAAAAGACAGGGAGGTGGGGGAGGGAGACGGAGGAGGGATAGGATATGGGGAAAAGACAGGGAGGTGGGGGGAGGGAGACGGAGGGGGGACAGGATATGGGAAAAGACAGGGAGGTGGGGGGGGGGAGGGAGGGGGGAATTTTTGGGGAAAGACAGGGACGGGGGGGGGGGGGGGGGGAGACGGAGGAGGGACAGGAGGGGGAAAAAAAACGGGGGGGGGGGGGGGGAGGGAGGGGGGGACAGGATATGGGAAAAAAAAGGAAGGGGGGGGGGGAGGGAAAAGAGGAGGAGGGACAGGTATGGGAAAAGGCAGGAAGGGGGGAAGGGGGAGATGGAGGAGGGGAAGGATTGGGGAAGACAGGGACGGGGGGGGGGGGAAAAATGAGGGGGACAGGATATGGGAAAAGACAGGAACGGGGGGGGGGGGGGGGGGGAGGAGGGAGGGGGATATGGGGAGGGGAAGGGACGGGGGGGGGGGGGGGGGGAAGGGGGGGGGGGAGACGGGAAAAGGAACGGATAGGGGGAAAAAGACAGGGACGGGGGGGGGGGGGGGGTTTTAACGGGGAGGGAAGGATAGGGGAAAAAGACAGGGATGGGGTGGGGGGGGAGCGGAGGGGGGCAGGATGTGGGAAGAGGGGAGGGGGGGGGGGGGGGGAGAGGAGGAGGGAAGGAATGGGAAAAAAGACAGGAATGGGGGGGGGAGGGAGAGACGGGGGAGGGCGGATAGGGGAAAAAGGGCGGAATGGGGGGGAAGGGGGAGAACGGGGAGGGACAGGTATGGGGAGAGCGGGACGGGGAGGGGGGGGAAAGGAAAAGGGGGGACGGGGAATGGGAAAAAGAAGGGAAGGGGGGGGGGGGGAGGGGGAGGGACAGGATATGGGGGGCGGGGAAGGGGGGGGGGGGGGGGAAGGGGGGGGGGAGGAGAAGGAAAGGATAGGGAAAAAAGACAGGGACGGGGGGGGGGGGGGGGGGGGGGGGGGGAAGAGGGGGGGGGGAAGGATATGGGGAGGGACGGGGAGGGGGGGGGTGGGGGGACAGGGGAGGGACAGGATATGGGGAGGGCGGGGGGGGGGGGACGGAGGAGGGAAAGGAAATGGGGAAAGACGGGAGGGGGGGGGGGGGGAGAGGGGAGGGACGGTATGGGAAAGACAGGGACGGGGGGGGGGGGGAACGGAGGAGGGACGGTTGGGAAAAAAAACAGGGACGGGGAGGGGGGAGACGGAGGGGGACGGGGAGGGGGGGAGGGGAGGGAGGGGGGGGGGGAGGGAGGAGGGACAGGATATGGGAAAAGACAGGGGGGGGGGAGACGGGGAGAAAGGATAGGGGGAAAGACAGGAAGGGGGGGGGGATGGAAAGGGAAGGATATGGGGAAAGACAGGGACGGGGAGGGGGGGAGAGGGGAGGGACAGGATATGGGAAAAACGGAACGGGGGGGGGGGGGGAGACGGAGGAGGGACAGGATATTAAAAAAGGAAACGGGGGGGGGGGGGGGGGGAGACGGGGGGGGACAGGATATGGGAAAAAGACAGGAACGGGGGGGGGGGGGGGGGGGGGGGGGAACGGAGGGGGGGCTGGATAGGGAAAAAAGACAGGAAGGGGGGGGTGGGGTGGGGGGGGGGGGGGGAGAGAGGAGGAGGGAAGGATAGGGGGAAAAAGCGGGAAACGGGTGGGGGGTGGGGGTTGGGGGGCGGAAGGGGGACGGAAGGGGAAAGACGGGGAAGGGGGGGGGGGGGGGGGGCAGAGCGGAGGGGGAAAGGTAGGGGAAAGCGGAAACGGGGGGGGGGGGGGGGGGGAGAGGAGGAGGGACAGGATATGGGAAAAGACAGGGAGGGGGGGGGGGGGGGGAGACGTAGGGGGGACAGGTTCGGGAAAAGAAGGAACGGGGGGGGGGGGGGGGGGGGGGGGGGAGAAAAAAGAGGAGGGACAGGGGGGGGGGAAGGGAGGAGGGACAGGATATGGGAAAAGAAGGAAACGGGGGGGGGGATGGAGGAGGGACGGGATGGGAAAAAAGACGGGGACGGGGGATGAAAGGATAGGGGGGGAAAGACAGGAAAGGGGGGGATGGAGGGGAACAGGTTGGGAAAAACAGGGACAGGGGGAGACGGAGGATGAACAGGATAGGGGGAAAAACGGAGGGGGGTGGAGGGAGGAGGGGGGTTGGGGGGAAAAAGAAGGGAGGGGGGGGGGGAGACGGAGGGGGACGGATATGGGAAAAAGACAGGAAGGGGGGGGGGGGGGGGGGGAGAGGAGGGGGACAGGATATGGTAAAAGACAGGAACGGGGGTGGGGGGGAGACGGGGGGGGAAAGGTTGGGGGAAAAGCAGGAAGGGGGGGGGGGGGGGGGACGGATATGGGAAAAGCAGGAACGGGGGGTGGGGGGGGGGGGGGAGGGGAGGGGGGGGGGACGGATAGGGGAAAAAGACAGGAAGGGGGGGGGGGGGGGCAGAGAGGAGGAGGGACAGGATTGGGAAAGACGGAACGGGGGGGGGGGGGGGGGGGGCCCAGAGACGGGGAGGGCAGGATATGGGAAAAAAACAGGAACGGGGGGGGGGGGGGGGGGGGGGGAGAGCGGAGGGGGGCAGGATAGGGGAAAAGCGGGAAACGGGGGGGGGGGGGGGGGGCGGGGAGACGGAGGAGGGAAGGATATGGGAAAAGGGAACGGGGGGGGGGGGGGGGGGGGGGGGGGGCGGGGAGACGGAGGGGGAAGGATAGGGGAAAAAGACGAAGGGGGGGGGGGGGGGGGGGGGGAGAGACGAGGAGGGAAAAGGTTAGGGGAAAAGACAGGAAGGGGGGGGGGGGGGGGGGGGGGGCGGGAGAGACAGAGGAGGACAGGTATGGGAAAGCAGGAACGGGGGGGGGGGCAGCAAAGGGGAAAAGGGGGAAGGATATGGGAAAAACGGGAAACGGGGGGGGGGGGGGGGGGGGGGCAGAGACGGAGGAGGGGAAGGTTTGGGAAAAGAAGGAAGGGGGGGGGGGGGGGGGCGGGAGAGCGGAGGGGGACAGGTGGGGAAAAAGACAGGCCCGGGGGGGGGGGGGGGGGGGGGGGGGGGGGGGCGGGAGAGAGGAGGGGGGACAGGATTGGGAAAAGACAGGGAGGGGGGGGGGGGGGGAGAAATAGGAGGGAAGGTTTGGGAAAAGGAAGGGAAAGGGGGGGGGGGGGGGGGGGGGGGGAAGGAGGGAGGAGGGGGGGGGGGGGACGGAGGGGGACAGGTTTGGGAAAAGAAGGGCAGGGGGGGAGGAGGATAAACAGGTAGGGGGGAAAGACGGGAAGGGGGGGGGTGGAGGAGGGACAGGATAGGGGAAAAAGACAGGGCAGGGGGGGGAGGAGGTGAAGGATATGGGGAAAGACAGGAAGGGGGGGGGGATGGGGAGGGACAGGATATGGGGAAAGACGGGACGGGGAGGGGGGAGCGGAGGAGGGAAGGATAGGGGAAAAGACAGGAACGGGGGGGGGGGGGGGGACGGAGGAGGGCAGGTTTGGGAAAAAGACGGGAAAGGGGGGGTGGGGGGGAGACGGGAGGAGGGCAGGATTTGGGAAAGCCCAGGACGGGGGGGGGGGGGACCTGGATTTTGGGAAAAGAGGAACGGGGGTGGGGTGGGGGGGGGGGGGAGACGGAGGAGGGACGGTATGGGAAAGACGGGAACGGGGGGGGGGGGGGGGCAGAGGGGGAGGGACAGGATATGGGAAAAGACGGAACGGGAGGGGGGGGGGGAAAGAGACGGAGGAGGGACAGGATATGGGAAAAGGGACAGGAGGGGGGGGGGGGGGGGGGGGCGGGAGAGCGGAGGGGGACAGGTTTTGGGGAAAAAGCAGGAACGGGGGGGGGGGGGGGGCGGGAGGGAGGGGAGGGAAGGTTTGGGGGAAAAGACGGGAAAGGGGGGGGGGGGGAGCGGGGAGAGACGGAGGGGAGGGACAGGATAGGGGGAAAAGGGACAGGAACGGGGGGGGGGGGGGGGGGGGGCGGGAGAGACGGAGGAGGGACAGGATAGGGGAAAAAAAAGGACGGGGAAACGGGGGGGGGGGGGGGCGGGAGGACGGGGAGGGACAGGATATGGAAAAGACAGGAACGGGGGGGGGGGGGGGGGGGGGGGAGAGACGGAGGAGGGCAGGATAGGGGAAAAGACAGGACGGGGGGGGGGGGGGGGGAGAGACGGAGGAGGGACGGGGATATGGGAAAAGACAGGAACGGGGGGGGGGGGGGAGAGACGGAGGAGGGACAGGATATGGGAAAAAGACAGGAACGGGGGTGGGGGGCGGGAGAGACAGAGGAGGGACAGGATATGGGAAAAAGAGGAACGGGGGGGGGGGGGGGGCGGGAGAGACGGAGGAGGGGACAGGATAGGGAAAAGAGGAAGGGGGGGGGGGGGGGGGGGCGGTGGGGACGAGGAGGGACGGGAAATTGGGAAAAGACAGGAAGGGGGGGGGGGGGGGGGGGGCGGGAGAGACGGGGGAGGACAGGATATGGGAAAGACAGGAACGGGGGGGGGGGGGGGGGGCAGAGACGGAGGAGGGACAGGATAGGGGGAAAGACGGAACGGGGGGGGGGGGGGGGGGCAGGAGAGAGAGGAGGGACAGGATATGGGGAAAAGACAGGAACGGGGGGGGGGGGGGGGGGAGGGCAGGGGGGACAGGATATGGGAAAAGACAGGACGGGGGGGGGGGGGGGGGGGGGAGGACGGAGGAGGGACGGATATGGGAAAAGACAGGGACGGGAAGGGGAGGGGGAGAGTAGGAGGGACAGGTTCTGGGAAAAGACAGGAACGGGGGGGGGGGGGGGGGGGGGGGGGAGAGAGACAGAGGAGGGACAGGAGGGGGGGAGAGGAGGAGGGCAGGTATGGGAAAGACAGGGACAGGGGGAGACGGAGGATGAACGGGGATATGGGGAAGAAGGAAAGGGGGGGGATGGAGGAGGGATAGGTATGGGAAAAGACGGGGACAGGGGGAGCGGAGGATGAACAGGATATGGGGAAGACAGGAGGGGGGGGGGGATGGAGGAGGGACAGGATATGGGGAAAGACAGGGACGGGGGGGGGGGGAGACGGAGGGGGACAGGATATGGGAAAAGACAGGACGGGGGGAGGGGGGGACGGAGGAGGGACGGATATGGTAAAAGACAGGAACGGGGGGGGGGGGGGGGAGACGGAGGAGGGACAGGTATGGGGAAAGACAGGACGGGGGGGGGGGGGGGGGGGGACGGATATGGGAAAGACAGGAACGGGGGTGGGGTGGGGGGGGGGGAGCGGAGGGGGACAGGATAGGGGAAAAAGACAGGAAGGGGGGGGGGGGGGCAGGAGGGGGGGGAAACAGGATATGGGAAAGACAGGAACGGGGGGGGGGGGATAGAGACGGAGGGGGACAGGATATGGGAAAAAGACAGGAAACGGGGGGGGGGGCGGGAGAGCGGAGGAGGGACAGGATATGGGAAAAGACAGGAACGGGGGGGGGGGGGGGGGGGGGGGGAGAGACGGAGGGGGACAGGATATGGGAAAAGACGGGAAACGGGGGGGGGGGGCGGAGAAGGAGGGGGACAGGTATGGGAAAAAAAGGGAAACCCGGGGGGGGGGGGGGGGGGGGGCGGAGAGACGGAGGAGGGACAGGATATGGGAAAAGCCCAGGAACGGGGGGGGGGGGGGGGGAGAGACGGAGGTGGGACAGGTAGGGGAAAAAGACAGGAACGGGGGGGGGGGGGGGGGGGGGGGGCAGAGACGGAGGAGGGAAGGATAAGGGAAAAGACAGGAACGGGGGGGGGGGGGGGGGGGCGGGAGAGACGGAGGAGGGACAGGATATGGGAAAAGCAGGAACGGGGGGGGGGGGGGGGGGGGGCGGAGAGACGGAGGAGGGACAGGATATGGGAAAAAAAGAAAGGGGGGGGGGGGGGGGCGGGGAGACAGAGGAGGGACAGGATCGGGGAAAAGAAGGAACGGGGGGGGGGGGGGGGGGGGGAGGGGACAGAGGAGGGACAGGATAGGGAAAAGATAGGAACGGGGGGGGGGGGGCGGGAGAGACAGAGGAGGGACGGTATGGGAAAAGACAGGAACGGGGGGGGGGGGGGGGGGGGGAGAGCAGAGGAGGGACAGGTTATGGGAAAAGACAGGAACGGGGGGGGGGGGGAGACGGAGGAGGGGACAGAATATGGGAAAAGACAGGAGGGGGGGGGGGGGGGGAGACGGAGGAGGGGACAGGATATGGGAAAAGACAGGGACGGGAGGGGAGGGGGAGACGAAGGAGGACGGGCGGGAGGGTTGGGGTGGGATGGGGAGAAGGGGAGGGGGGGGGGGGGGGGGGGGCTGGAATAGGGGACAGAGGTGGGAGGAGGAGGGGGAAGTGAGGACAGGGGAAGGGGAAAAAAGGCAGAGAACGAGGAGGGAGGGGGGGGGGGGGGGAGGGACGGAGATGGAGGGGTAGAGGTGACGTGGGGATGTTAGGGGGATGGGGGACTAAGGTACCACACAACACCACACACACACACACACACACGCGCTCTGTTTATATACGATGGATGTGGGTTACAATCCGCTAAGGACTAAAAAAAAACGTGTCGTCTTCGCTGCCATTTGTAAACGGTTCTTGTTTGGTAGTAACGATACGTGTCCCCCTGACCCTCCCCCTTCCCATTTCGGTCCTTTTCCTTCCCCCATTGCTTTTATGGGGATGGTTTTACCATGTCTGTATAACTTTTGGGGAAGTGCGCGTAACACCCCAAAAACCCGGTGCTAGCTGAAAACTTTCTGTAAGCAGGATAACTCTTGTTCCTTTACTGAAAAAATTAAGCCATGACTCGAACGACTGAGTTAGACCCAATGTATTTGGGTCCCTACTCCTCGCCTATTTGGGTTTTTTACTCAATGGGACAAAAAACCCCCTTTCTTTTCTTTTATTCACTGCCTCATTCTTTAAAATTTCCTTTTTTAAACCCCCCATTGCTTTAGGAGCTACATTCTTCATTAACATTTGTTAATCAGAAACGAAAGCAATAGTCTCTTTTCCAAAGGGGGAAGGAAAAACGGTACACAAAATAGTTAGGGCCCTCTCATATTTCAAATTTCCGGCAAAAGTGGCCTTTTTCAAGAGAAGTTGAAAGAGCTATAAGATTCTACCTCAAGAGTTTAAAAATGAACCCTTGTAGAAGTTGAGGAGAGGCTTAGATCTACCTCAAGATTAAACCTGAGGAGAGAGCTATTGATCTACCTCAAGATTAACCCTGAACAATGAAAGAGAGTAGGTATTGCCAATTTTGTACACATGTGCTATCCTTAAAAGGCTTAATATATCATACAATTTGCCACAAATTCCCTTTTTCCTTTAATTTGAAAATTATCTGGCATGCCCAAACACTATCGTTGCTTTTTTAACGTCCAAAAATGTAGCAGTGTACTTTTTCTTCGTTTAAAACTGACGTTGACTGAATGTAACTTAACAAATGTTGTAGGCTTCCCTTTCCTAAAGCCAGCCGTGGATGGAAAGATGTTATTCAGGACGCTCACGCGGTGATTGCATTTTCTTTGATCAAGGCCTTTCTGGGGTATAACGTGTTTGTTCGTGTGTATATGGTGCTGATATTTTCCTTCGCGTGATGTAAAACCGTTTAAAGCTAGACTTCTCTTTTGTATATGGCACCCGTCTAAATAATTTCATTTTCCCTTTTTCTTGTCTTGGTGGCCCGTGGTATGTGGTTAAACACTATTGTTTTCCCTGTGTGTAGTAGTTCACCAGCGACAGCAGTAGTAGTAGCGTAGTTTTATATAGCAGTATAGTGTAGTAGTTGTTGTAGTGGTGAAGGGTGTTGGTTGTGGTGGTTTGGGCGTAGTAGCAGCAGTAGTTGTACCGTCATGATCATTTATACATTATTATTACTGTTTTATTACAATTTTATCACTATTGTTATAATCTATTATCATCTCGTTATCTCGCATCATTATATTTTATTGTTATTGTTGTGTTCTTCTTTGTAGTAGCAGAGTTTAGTAGTATATTATTATTAAACTTGTTGATATCATTGTTGTAGTCACCGTCATCATTATCATCAGTTATGGTAGTTGTGGTGGTGGTGTTATATGGTTTGTGGTAGTAGTAGAACAGTAGCAGCAGCGCATTAGTAGTAGTAGCATGGTGTAGCAGCAGTAGTATATGAAATATTTGGCGCCTTAAAAACATTTCTTTTTGGCATTCTGATGTTCCCTTTTCAGAACTTTCCTTCGGGTTTGTGTGGTTTCCACGGCCATTTGAGTCAGTGACAGGATTTCTTCCCCTTTTGGAACACTGCGTAACTGTATGCTGTGAGAAAAAAAAAAAAAACCACCACCTCGAAAGTGGCGCCAGCGGTGGTAGGGACTGTCCCCGGGGGAGTGCTGTCAACCGGGGTTGTCCATTATTAGCCCCCTTTCTTTTCTCCCGGGAACGGAGCGGTCTATGGGAGAGACCCTGGCCACCACAGTCGGCCAATTAAGGGAAAGTAATATGTTTGCGCAGAACCACCCCTTTTTTTTTCCTCTTCTCTCTTTCCTCTCTTCTCCTTTTCTCTTCTTCTCTTCTTCTCTTCTTTCTCCCCTCTACCTTCCTTCATCCTCTTTCTGTTGTTGTCCTCTTAACCAGCCTCGTCCCCTCCTCATTCATTCTCTCTCTCTGAAGGCGCTGCAAAAAGATTACAGCCCGTGCAGTGGTTGAAAACCTAAAGCACTTTGCCGCAGAAATCGATTTAATGACAGGGGTACCCCCCCCCCCTTCTCTCTGTTCTTTGTGTCTCTGTCTGTCTCTCTCAACCCCCCACCTCCCCCCCCCCCCCCTCACCATACCTTCTTAAACAAGCAAAAGCAGGTTGGGAGAATCCTGAATTTAACAATATTTAGTTCTTACCACACTCTTCCTCCTCTCCTCCCCCCCTCTCTCTGCTTATTCGTGCATGTGCGTTCACACCTGCGTGTTCGTGTTCACACGTGCACGCACGCGTTCGGGCTTACGTTCGGAAGTGTGCGTGCGTTGTGCGTGCGTGCGTGTGTGCGTGTGCGCGTGTGTGTGTGTGCGTGGGTCTGTCTGTATCTGTGTCTGTATCTGTGTGTATGTCTGTGTCTATGTGTGTTTGTGTTCGCGTGTGCTAATGTAGTGTGTGTGCGTGCATACATGAATGCGCACACGCCGGCGGGCGCGCGCACGTGTGTGTCCGTGTCTGTGTGCGCGTGTATGTATGCATCTGTAACAGCCTTTGCTACCACGAAAGCAAAGCCAAAAGCCCATCTTTCTACTTAGATTTCTTTCAGCTTCTTTGATATTGTGCTCAGTCATAGCCAGATGAGTACGATAACATGCATTTTCCGTCCTATTGTATCATCCTCAATTTCGTATCTCATACAGCTTATGCGTCCGTCATTAGGTTACTTTACATTATATGGTAATATGTAAAATAAAGCAATACCACGTAGGAGATTGCAGAATACGACAAGTAATTCCAAGCGAAGAAAAACAATGCAAATGCAGCACAGCACAAAACAGCGGAGAACGATACAGCAAAATGTCACGCAGCAAACTGCACCACAACACAGGCAGCAACACTGCACCGTGCAATGAAACACAACGTAATACAACATGTCACTACACAGCAAGTAGAGCAAAGAAGGCTTTATAGTGTGTGTTATCCGTAAGTTGTTTTTGCTTTAAAGTCATCCTTTAGATGTGTTTCTTAAAACATTTGATTCTCAGGTTCTGTCTATCGCTATGTATGGCGCGGAATTGTGGGGATTAGATAAAGCAGGAACACATATTGATTAGAGTCACTTGTATGCACTGAAGAAATTCCTTGGCGTTCATACCAAAACCTCGAATGAGTTAGTTTATGGAGAGACGGGACCTCACCCTATTTATACAGAATCAAATTTTCGATTCTTTAGATATGGCTAAAAATTTTCCGTATGGAAGAAAACAGTTTGCCCCTAAAAAGTTTATATTATCTTGTGAATCTGGATTCCAAAGGGGAAACTTTATTATTATTTCATTGTAGTAGTAGTGTATAGTTAGTGTGTCACTTTTATTTTATAAGAGTACTTATAGCACCCTCCCCCCGGCCGAGCCAAGCCTTAAGCGTTTTTCAATCCGTATTTAGTTTTACAACAGGCTATATTCGGTACAGCCGAATTGAAGGCTGCCTGCTGGGCTTATTCAGTTGTTTCCCCTGTCTTCCCCCAATATTGTTATTTTTAATTTACAACCTTTATTTTTCGATTTTTCACGCAGAGTGCTGTCATGTTAAGTGTATCCCTACGAAAGGGCCCAAATGGTTCTCTTCGAATGTTTTGGGGATGGGTTTTACAGTGTTTCAAGATTTTTTGCGGCGTTTACACACGGAACTCGAGTTTCAGTTCTTCGAAGAAAATGTATTGGAAATGGAGTCGAAACCAATAGTAATAGAAGGAAAAAACCCCTGTACGAAAAGATCGGCGGAGACTCGAATCCGCAACCCCAGGATCACCAAGATCACAAGTCCGGCGCTCTACCAAACGAGCTATTCCGGCCCAACATGGGTCATGACTGTTCGTGAGTCAAACATGGGTCATGACTGTTCGTGAGTCAAACATGGGTCATGACTGTTCGTGAGTCAAACATGGGTCATGACTGTTCGGGAGTTAAACATGGGTCATGACTGTTCGTGAGTCAAACATGGGTCATGACTGTTCGTGAGTCAAACATGGGTCATGACTGTCTGTTCCGTGCATCTCTACTTACCTCAAATCAGAACGAACACATTATGAAGAATCTGTGCTTATATCTGTATAGTTTTCCAAATTCGCGCACATTTGATAACGGAACCTGGAATACCCTGCTCATCTGTAAGGCAGCTTAACTGATCTATGGAAAAATGTCAGCATGTCGGTATGTGCTGTTTTTGACTTTGCTTACTTCACTTTGTACATTATTGTACAGCATTTGTGAATTCATCCCCTTCAAATGGGGCTATGGCCTTTATTGATTCAATTTCCGTTTCCAGTTTCCATTTCCGTCTCTCTCTCTCTCTCTCTCTCTCTCTCTCTCTCTCTTTCTCTCTCTCTCTCTCTCTGTGTGACGGAGGAGGGACAGGATATGGGAAAAGACGGGGAGGTGGGGGAAGGGAGATGGAGGGGGGACAGGATATAGAAAAGACGGGGAGGTGGGGGAAGGGAGATGGAGGGAGGGACAGGATATGGGAAAAGACAGGGAGGTGGGGGAAGGGAGATGAGGGAGGGACAGGATAGGGAAAAAGACAGGGAGGTGGGGGAAGGGAGATGGAGGAGGACAGGATATGGGAAAAGACAGGGAGGTGGGGGAAGGGAGATGGAGGAGGGACAGGATATGGAAAGACGGGGAGGTGGGGGAGGGAGATGGAGGAGGGACAGGATAGGGGAAAAGACGGGGAGGTGGGGGAAGGGGAGATGGAGGAGGGACAGGATATGGGAAAAGACAGGGACGGGGGGGGGGGACGGAGGAGGATAGGATATGGGAAAGACAGGAACGGGGGGGGGGGGGGGAGGGGGGCAGAGACGGAGGAGGGATAGGATATGGAAAAAGACAGGGAGGTGGGGGAGGGAGACGGAGGAGGGACGGGATAGGGGAAAAGACAGGGAGGGTGGGGGGAGGAGAGGGAGGGGGGACAGGTATGGGAAAAGACAGGGGGGGGGGGAGAACGGAGGAGGGACAGGATATGGGAAAAAGACAGGGAGGGGGGGGGGGAGGGACACGGAGGAGGATAGGATAGGGGAAAAAGACAGGGAGGTGGGGGGGGAGGGGACGGAGGAGGGACAGGATATGGGAAAAGACAGGGAGGTGGGGGGAGGAGGGAGGAGGGGCAGGATATGGGAAAAGACAGGGAGGTGGGGGGAGGGAGACGGAGAGGGACAGGATATGGGAAAGCAGGGATGGGGGGGGGGGGGGGGGGACGGAGAGGCAGGTGTGGGGGAAAGACAGGGACAGGGGGGGGGGAGGGGAGGGGGGAGGAGGGGGAAGGGGGGGAAAAAGGCGGAAGGGGGGGGGGGGGGGGAGAGACGGAGGAGGGACAGGATATGGGAAAAAAGGCAGGAATGGGGGGGAAGGGGGGAGACGGAGGAGGGACAGGAAATGGGGGAGGACAGGGACGGGGAGGGGGGTAAATGGAGGAGGGACAGGATATGGGAAAAGACAGAACGGGGGGGGGGGGGGGGGGGGAGAGGAGGAGGACGGGATATGGGGAGAGACAGGGACGGGGAGGGGGGGAAATGGAGGAGGGACGGTATGGAAAAGACAGGAACGGGGGGGGGGGGGGGGGGGGACGGAGGAGGGACAGGATATGGGGAGAGACAGGGCCCGGGGGGGGGGGGGGGAAGGGGGGGGGGAGACGGAGAAGGACAGGATATGGGAAAAAGACAGGGACGGGGGGGGGGGGGGGGGGGAAGGGGGGGGGGGAACGGAGGAAGGACAGGATAGGGGAAAAGACAGGACGGGGGGGGGGGGAAGGGGGGGGGGGGGGAGACGGAGAAGGACAGGATATGGGAAAAGACAGGGAGGGGGGGGGGGGGGGGGGGGGAAGGGAGGGGGGATAGGATATGGGAAAAACAGGAACGGGGGAGGGGGGGGGGGTAGGCCGGAGGACAGGATATGGGAAAAGACAGGGACGGGGGGAGATGAACAGGATATGGGGAAGACAGGAAGGGGGGGGGGGGATGGAGGAGGTACAGGATATGGGAAAAGACGGGGATGGGGGGGGGGAGATGGAGGGGGGACAGGATATGGGAAAAGACAGGAAGGGGGGGGGGGAGGGAGGAGGTACAGGATATGGGAAAAAGACAGGGATGGGGAGGGGGGGAGATGGAGGGGACAGGATAGGGGAAAAGACAGGAAAGGGGGAGGGGGGGGAGACGGAGGAGGGACAGGATATGGTGAAAGACGGGAAAACGGGGGGGGGGGGGGGGGGGGGGGAGAGGGGAGGAGGACAGGATATGGGAAAAAGACAGGAACGGGGGTCAAACATGGGTCAGGGACTGTTCGTGAGTCAAACATGGGTCATGACTGTCGTTCGTGCTTTCTTTACTTCCCTAAAATCAGAACGAACCTTTATGAGAATCTGTGCTTATATCTGTAATTTTTCCCAAAATTTCCCGCGCACATTTGAAAAAACGAACCTGGAATCCCCCTGCTCATCTGTAAGGCAGCTTAACTGATCTAGGAAAAATGTAGCATGTCGGTATGTGCTATTTGTTTTGACTTTGCTTACTTACTTTGTACATTATTGTACAGCATTTGTGAATTCACCCCCCTTCAAATGGGGCTATGGCCTTTATTGATTCAATTTTCCGTTTCCAGTTTCCATTTCCGTCTCCTTCTCTCTCTCTCTCTCTCTCTCTCTTTTCCCCTTTTCTCTCTCTCTCTCTGTGTGTGTGTGTGTGGTGTGGTTCATGGAGGAATTCTCATTCTAAGATATGCATGATAAAGCAATTTTTAGTAAGCACTATAAATTGCAATAACATGCGGGGGTGATATGCGTCTGCAGCTCTGATTTTTTTTTTAAAAATTTTTTTTTTTCCTTTATGCTCGCGATCGCCTATTAGTCTTTCTGCCCGTCTGTTCGCCCGTCTGTTCACCCGTTCGTTTTGCCTATCCTTTATTTATCAGTAATAATTCTGTGAAATTGTCCACCTTCATTTGTTTTGGTAAGATACGCGAAAAAACATTTGATTTGGTTGTTATCTGTGTATACATATCAGCGAGTTAAAATACAAGATAAAAAAGGTGCGACGTTCCAGTGGTTAAAACATTTTATTTTCAAGCTGAAAGGGAGCGTGTTCGAATACCGGCGGGTGAAGAAGAGTCACTTTTTCCCTTCGATCTCCCTTGTCAGTTATGTGCAGGTGTACTGGTTGCTAGACGGTGCGTCTGGCACGTTAGATCAGATGCAGAGAAAAAAAGGACCCGGTCATTCCAGTCAAGTCGTTTTGGGTTATAGAAATTACAGACATACCCAAACATGCACTATGGCAGTAAACAGGGAGAGAACGCCGCCAGACCTCCCCATATGTCCACTAAACTGTCATAAAAAAAAAATTAAAAAAAAAATCGGGATAGCAATAACGTTGTCGGGATAGCAATAACGTTGTGGCCTACGAGTCTATCGCGGAGTCTTACGGTACCTGTTCATTTTCCTCTCGTCATCTGACCTGTTCACCAACATTTCTCCTACACCACTCATTGGATCCATCACGTGCACAACCACACCCAGTTCGTCCTAGCACTGGTAGCCCTCAGGGAGCAGTCAGTATCAGATAGTGGCAAGGCAACTCACCAGAGGAGACACCGTCCCTACGACCTGTCTGTCACTGAAATGGTGCCTTCCACCTCAGGAGCCTCCGGCGTATACTCGGGCATCTCCTGGCAAGACAGGGTGACCAACACCGATGTCCTGCTCGCACTGGCCTCCCTCCCATGTAACCCAGCTGAGAGCGTCGGCTGCGTTGGCTGGGCTACGTTTGCCGCATGGAGGATGCTCGCATCCCAAAAGACATCCTCCACGGAGAGCTGGCCGCAGGGCAGAGAAGCATTGTCTGCCCACAACTGAGATACAAAGACGTTTGCAAGAGACACGAAGGCGCTTGAGATCAACACCCGAGTCCTGGGGGGACCTCGCAGCAGACCGCAACAGCTGGGGATTGGCGAAGACAAACTGACAGCTGCTGCAGCAGAAAAACGAGCCCGCAGAAAGGGGATGACGGCCAACAAACCAGTGTGTGTCAACATACAGATGTGACAGTCTGCCACTCTCGCATCGGTCTCTACAGCCACAGGCGACGCTCGCTCAGATAGCTAAATATTAGGTCGGATATGCTCTATCCATGGTCAGCTACGACCGACCGAGGTCGACCTGATATGACTCAACGAACAAACCAGATAAGGCTCTAGAATTCAAAAGTTACATGGCAGACAGACAGACAAACATCAGACCAAAAAACAACTCCCTGCCCCCGCCTGTACTTCGTCTGCGTGAAAGCTAGGTATAATAAAAAAAAATTTGATTCCAGCCAGTTGCCATACTATGTCGGTGCTATAGTGGACCTACCGAGGGAAGAGCAGAGAGAGAGAGAGAGAGAGAGAGAGAGAGAGAGGGAGAGAGAGGGGGGGGGTGGCGGATAGAGGTTAGGAAGGCTAGAGGCTGGCTGTGAGGAGTTGGAGGGGGGGGAGGGGGGAGGGATGGGAATGGGAGTCGGTGGGCAGGGGAAGGTGAGAGATGGGGGTGGGAGAAGAGGGTAGGTGTGTGAGTTGTGTAGGACGCAGGGAGCCAGGGATGTCAACAGCAAGGCAATCGATACACGCGCACTGATGAATGAGTCGATAACGATGGCTCGCCAGGAGTGGCTCCCCCTTCCATTTTTGGTAGACATAAGAGCGAAGCCCCTTTAAGACGCGGCGGAAGAGGTTGGCGATTAAGTGTTCTGACGCAGACGACAGTTTTGTCCGTCTTGGTATCGTGGGCAGTTTGCGTAAACAAGACGGCAAAAAATGGAGTGGTTTCCTTTCTTCCCCACGTCATGGTCGTTTCTCTCTCTCTGTGCAGCCCGCCCCGTCGTCTCTCGTCTTGTTGGGTCCCACTGTCTGTAGGGCTGGGTTTTCTTCGGTTTCACTGTCGGCGTTCCTTGCTCTCTCAGACAATGTGATGAAAATAATGACGATGATGGATGATGATGAGAGAGAGAGAGAGAGAGAGAGAATCTAAAATAATATGAATAATCATAGATCACTTTATAATTTATCCATCAAATTCTTTTTCAGCGCTTTTTAAAAAATAGTAGTTTAGAAGGACATGACTTCAAAGAGGAAGGTGAATTGTTCCATGCCGTTCCTCCACAACACGTGAAACTTGATCTGTAATGATTGTTACAGGGTGTGGGAAATGCAAGTTTTGTGAACATGTCAATTTTCATTATTTACAACGTTTCGGATAATTTTCTCAGGAGCTATTCCCTTAACTACCTTATACATGCATAAGCATCTATTGAAGAAGAGTCTGTCTTTAAATGGAAGAATATTTCACTTTTTGTCTCATCACCTGTCAAGGAATTAGATTTTAATAGCACTAACTTTATAGCTCTCTATGTAGACTTCTTAATTATGATATAGAAAAACTATGGAATAAACTTAACAATGTTTCGTTCATCAATTTATATAAATGGTTTCGATTTCGTTTGCCTCACTGAGACATTTGTTAATGAAAAGTTTGATTTTTTTTCTGGTGTGTTTAAAGATTTTCTTAAATTTCATTGTCCAGCAACGAAATTATCACATAAAGGTCGTCATTCTGGGGTGGGGTGTTAATGGTGAAAAAGAAGTATGAAATGTATGTCACTCAGGTCAGTGTAAAACTGTGATAACATGATATCATAATGTTTGCAAAACGTTTAAGGCAACCTGGGAAGTTCTACCAATTACAGGGAGGGCCATTATATAAAATCATGCAGTTAAAGATGGAATCTCGATTCCTGAGATAATACGTTAGAAATTACAGAAAATAAGGGTGTGAATATCTTGTTATGTAGTGATTTGAATGCACGGACTGGACGTCAACAGCCCAGACTGAAGACTATGTAAAAATTTGATACCAGGAGATGGTAGTGATGATGAAGATTGTGATGTTGACAAGGATGGTGATTATAGTATTGATATCTGTGATGATGATAATTCTTATGATGAAGATGATTGTACTGAATTGAAGATAATGAAAATGACGGAAATAATGTTTTAAAGCGCTGTTCTAAAGACTCGTGTGTAAATAAGTTTAGTAAATCTTTGTTAGATCTGTGTTTCATTGTTTGACTTGGAAGTTTTCAATGGTACATGCCAGGATGATTTGAAAGGAGAGTTTACATTTGTGTCATCTAATGGCAGTAGCATAATTGATTATTTTATTGTAAAGATTTACGAAGAAACTGCCGAATGAAAGTAGGCGACTTTGTTTTTCTGGCATTTCCGCTGGGATTAAAATGGAAAGCAGGATTGTCTGTTTTCTGGCATTTCCGCTGGGATTAAAATGGAAAGCAGGATTGTCTGTTTTTCTGGCATTTCGCTGGGATATAAAATGGAAAGCAGGTTAGTTATCAATGTAAAAAACACAACAAAAAAATCCGTGTTATTATCATTATTATCATCATCATTATTATTATTATTATCTTAACGGAAGAACGCATTATTTGGTCTGACAGCCATGACCTACAAGGAGGAATAGATTCAGATGAGTTCAAACAGTGATGTAACGAAGCAACAGAGTTACCTTGATGTGAAATATCAACGCTGCTTTAGATTGTTGTGAAAGCTTTGTACAGTGCAGCTGCATGTATGGTAATAGGACCAATGGGGGAAAACGGAAGAGAGAAGTGAGCGATTGGAAAGTGATGAGTGCGAGAAAAGGAAGAAGTTGTGGAAAAAGGTGTCTGAAGCGGTATCAAAGAACCAAATCCAAAGAAACAAAAAAGAACACAAAGCAACCTACGTTAGGTAAAGGAAAGACTATAATTCACTGGAAAAAAAAAGAGGAAAAAAGATGTGATGAAAAACGAATTAAGGAATCGTTATCTGTTAACGACCTAAATCATTCTGCTCCATCATTCGATCGATTTGTAGAAAAAATGGTTATTTACAATGAAATCAGCTCGCAACAATGGTCATGGGCATTTCTATAGTGTATTTAATGGATTTAATAACGATTTTGAGATTTGAATATAGATATCGATAGTGAAGAACAGTTATATGTGTTGGAGTATTTGTAACATCATAATGGTAGTTTTTGCATTTGTTTCCTTTCCTTTTCAGACGCTGTTGAGAGCTGCTGCGGCTAGATATGACTCATGATACCCCCTTGCCAACAGGGCTTTTTGCTAATGGCAATAAAGTTGTGTCGGTGTCAATCTCTCTCTCTCTCTCTTCTCTCGGTGGCTTCCCTTGCTTGACTACTGGCAAGAAGGATTTTTCAGAGCGGACAAAAATTTGCAACAAAACAACTAAATTATGCCCAGTATGCCGGTCAACGATTTCCCCTCCACCTTAGAAAGTGTCCTCCTCAACACACTGCTGAACGAAATGGCCCTGTCTTCGTTCAAAATCGACGGTAACGGGAGTCCAACGCTTGTTGTTCTTCGCCTGACCCCAGCGCGTGAAAGATCACAACTCGGTCACCGTGACCCCAGTTGTGTATCGACGGAAATGTCCATCCCAAGTGATACGAGACAGGGGGAGAGCCGAAGCGCACAGGAATTCAATATAGCTCAAGAGAAAAAGGCAAGCAGTTCTTCTACCCCCCCCCCCCCCATCACCCCCCCCCCCCCCCCCCCCACGCGCTCTCTTTCTCCCCACTCCTCCCAGTCTGTTTTTCAGCAAGGGAAACATGACTACGGCAGCGGAATTTTCGGAGGAGACGGTGTTAGTGATTGTTTGTTCAGCAAAATGTGTGCGATTGTGTGGAGAAGAAAGCCAGTCTCATCATCATCATCTCATTCCCTGACCGCTGGGGTCGTTGGGGGGACGTGATGAGGCAGCCGCCGTTTCTCTCCAGCCTCTTCTGTTGGCAGCTGTCGTGAGGAGATCCGGCATGGTCAGTTTGGTCTAATCCTTTAGGTTTTCGGACCAGCTCTTTCTCTGAGGAAGCCAGTCTACACCACACAAACCGACACACGTACACAATCCATCACTGATACAACATTCGATGATGAGCTGGGAGGTCGAAAGTACCTGTGCCGTTGACAGTGGTGGCGATGATGACGATGCTGACGAAAGCAGAGAAGATGCCGATAATGTCTTGAATACTTCAAGCAACGAACATTCCATATCTGTGAAGAACTCAACCGGCGATCAGACAGTGCACCGAAAGAGTGACAGACAAAAACACCATATCTAATGAAAGGACGACATGTTTAGCAAACAATGCAAACATGCTGGGCAGTATGTGGAGCAGTTTCAACAGAGAAGACCGCTTCCACAAGCCGGCCGGAGAGAACGGAAATCCTGATCTGGATACGATCTGACCGTGACTGAACGATAAACATAGCTCCTCACAGTGACTGTGTGACCCTTACTGTGGTGTTCAGTTGTTACATTGTCATACTTCCTTGAAATGGTTTCCTTGTCACGAAGAACTTTAATTTCTATTTTTTCATATTCATGTTTATTCCAATCGATTATTTCACTGACCTCCCTTTCCCCTATCCCTTGTTGTGAATGGGCTTACAAGTTTGAAACATATATCTTTCGTATTCGCATTCGCATTGTATTTTCTCTCTCTCTCTCTCTCTCTCTCTCTCTCTCTCTCTCTCTCTCTCTCTCTCTCTCTCTCGTGCACGCTCACTTCCCCCATCTCTAGTGCCCATCTCTCTCTCTCTCTCTCTCTCTTCTCTCTCTCTCTCTCTCTCTCTCTCTCTCATCCCTGTCTGTCTGTCTCCGAATGAAAAACAACAAAATCGTCGGTGGTGAAAAGAGCTAACAACAATAATTACGGCCATGCAATTCTAGTTTTGCTCTCATGATATAAATAAAAAAGTAACATTTCATGATGATTCTCAAAACACCTCATTCTTGATATAAGAACTTTTTGAACGGTCTATATTGTGAGAGGAAAAAAAAGGAAAACTTGCGCGTGTATCAATACGGGTAAGAAAAGAAATAAGAACTTTTTGAACGGTCTATCTTGTGAGCGGGAAAAAAAAAACCGCTGCGCTTGTATTAATACGGATAAGAAAAATAGAAAAAGAACGGGGGGGGGGGGGGGGGGGGGGGGGGGGTTGGATGTTGTAAACAGGGGGAATTACCTATGCATGTATAGTGTGGGGAAAGGGGGAAAATTGCAAGTGGATCGATAGTGTGTGTGAAGTGTGGCGGCGGGGAGAGGAAGAGAGGAGGGAGGGATGGAGGGTGGTTTTAAAGCGTCTTCAGCTATTGACCTTTCTTGCAGATGGGAATTCCAGGGAATTTTTTTTTCTTCTCCTTCCTTCATTTTTGAAAGGAGATTGGATTCAGAGAGCCGTTATAACAGAGCGAGGAAAGGGCGCCACGTAGATTAGAGCGGCACGATCCACCAATTAGATCCAATCACCTAAGTTTGTTTTCCTTTCTCTGTCTGTCTGTCCATTTGCCTCTCTGTGTGTGTGTGTGTGTGTGTATGTGTGTGTGTGTGTGGAGAGAGAGAGAGAGAGAGAGAGAGAGAGAGAGAGAGGTGTGTGTGTGTGCGTGCGTGCGTGAGTGATTGCGTGCATGCGTCAGTGTGTGCGTCAGTGTGTGCGTCATGTGCGTGTGCTGTGTGTGTGTCAGAGAGAGAGAGAGAGAGAGAGAGCGAGAGAGAGAGAGGAGAGAGAGAGGGTTTCTGTTTCTGCGAATGTACTCGGGGAAAGGTGATAAAATAAGTTTTTTTTTTTTTGCAAGCCAGTTTACTTTTTTTTCTGCCGAAGTGAAAACTTGTTTGTAACAGAAGAAAATGTAGAAAGACACGTTAGTATGATCTCCTGCATGACTCTCAAAGTCTCAAGAGAATACCGGCACTACATGCTGCTGCGATGAGCGCGTATCTGCGAACAATAGTACTAAAAAAAAAAAGAAGAGAAAACGGAGTCAAAAATATGTGTCTGCAAACAACACCTAGTTCAATGTCTTAAAAATCACAACAATAAAACAACCATACAACAAGAAACAAATTTAAAAAAAAAAGAAAAAAAAGAAAGGGAGGTGAATACAGACTAAAAGAAGGAATGGCTTCATACCGTGATCGTCTGATATTTCTTTGTGTGATTCAGACACCAGTGCAGTGGTTTGGTTTGATGTTCTATCAAGCATTCCTTAATCATCGGTTTTATCTAAACGTATTTCATTCTCACCCATTGTCTCACTTGTTTATGTTTATATGCATCATTTTCTTCTCCTCAGTCGTCTCATGGACTGAGGTCTACAAACATATCAACTGTCTCATCTATTGATGATAACTTCTCTTTCACCATATCATGTCCCACTTGCTGACGTCTATACACATTTTTTTTGTTTTACATTTTTCCAGTCACCCCACTTTTTGGTGTATACACTTTCTTTTTCACAAAAAAAATGATGGTAACGCGCGGATAGTTTCTTTATTCGATACACCCTGTCTGCACAGACACACACTTTGAAGTGCGCACGAGCGCTCGCTTGCATCTCCATTACCCCCACACCCCCTCCTGAAGGAACTGGACGGCAGAAATTTCTCACAGAGTCGGACAACCAGGATGACATGTCCAGTTCCTCAGTGATTAGCCCGTGCCAAGCTACTGATGCAAGGGATCATCTCCTGACTACAGAGGTTGGCCTTGGGGCCAGTAACACACCAACGATACATCAGCTTTGTCTCCCTTCATCTCCTGACTGCAGAGATTGGCCTTGGGCCCAGTGACACACCAACCGATACATCAGCTTTGTCTCCCTTCATCTCCTGACTGCAGAGATTGGCCTTGGGCCCAGTGACACACCAACTGATACATCAGCTTTGTCTCCCTTCATCTCCTGACTGCAGAGGTTGGCCTTGGGGCCAGTGACACACCAACCGATACATCAGCTTTGTCTCCCTTCATCTCTTGACTGCAGAGGTTGGCCTTGGGCCCAGTGACACACCAACTGATACATCACCTTTGTCTCCCTTCATCTCCTGACTGCAGAGGTTGGCCTTGGGGCCAGTGACACACCAACTGGTACATCACCTTTGTCTCCCTTTCATCAAGAGGAAGCTGAAACCCGAACGATGCTCCACTCACGCAATGCTGTTGATCAGGGCCACACTAGGCCTACCATTCATTGGCCCGCGGATGCGGACGTGGTCAATCTTGCTACCCCCCACTTTCGCCAGTTAACTCTGTCAGAGCTGTGGATATGGATTTGGGTCAGGGAAGACTTTCAGAGAAATTCCAATTCATCATACCTGTCAACAGCTGGGACCTCGACACTGCCTGGCACTTCTCTTCCTCCATTCATTGACGGGGTGTGATGTAAGCATCATTGACGGGGTGTGATGTAAGCATTGGCAATGTCTGGAATTGGGCAAAAAACAAACAAACAGCATGGAATGCCTGGGCCACATTCCCTGGGGTGACTGACACCTTCATCATCGCCAGCACCCAGCTTCACATTACATATGCATTGAATGGAATGTTGAACTGTGCTAACGCACAGCGAAGAACAGTACTGTAAGTGAACTTCAGTCAATGAAAGGAGAAAGTCTATGTCTCCTACTGTCCTTAAACCTCAGGAGTCCATCCTACCACCCCAGCAAGCGTGTGGACCAGCACGCCAAGCAAGCATTGCTCGCCGCAGCTTTCTGTCTGGTAATTAGTCTCTAGCCAAACCTGCTGTCATTCCAAACCCCTAGTGAATGGGGGTTGGGAATTGAATGACAGAACCAAGGCACAGCTGTCGTACTGGATCAGTCTGCCGACGACACTGTGGCTGTTTGGCTCGGCTGTTTCGCAAAGGGAAACTGCAGGTGTCACCGAGCTGGACCTCACTGTGGTCCATTGTGCAAGTGTGAAGGAGGCTGCATGCACATACAGTGCCAGAGATTTGTGTCAGAAATGATGACCACATCTCGCATCATGGATGGTCATTTTGAATTCTAAGAGTTAAAAGTAATGAGTTCAACTACGTGAAAAAAACATGAACTAGAAGATGCCCACAGAGGCAAATAACACGATATCATCTTTAAGAGTTGATCACTTTGAAAGTGATTATTTTCAACTGAAATGACCTTGACCCTGATATTCGCTATAAAACTCCCAAGTGACATCAACTGTGGATTGCTTGCACCAGACAGTATAGGATTAGTGGCATGGCTCTATTAGTAACAAGAGCTCCAATCTGGCATCAACTACTGGAGGCAGCCATACTGCATTTTGCGCATACAAGCCAACAGAGGACAAACTGAACTTGTCTGCGATGGTTTTTGAAACCCTGTATTCGTTACCTGTTACCATGCCAAATTGCAAAAACGTGTCACCAAGTGCACGATTGCATCAACTATGACAATCCCCCCCCCCCCCCCCCCCCCCCCCCCCTCCGCTAATATCGCCCTGTTGTAAGATGGTGGGTAGACTTAATTAACCCTTCAATCCACGAGGCAAGGACTTCAAGCGCAGGAAACAAAAGTGGAAACAGTAAAGAAAGACATGTACATAATCTTTTCTCTTGTTGGGCAGCTTTCTGCGATATACCGCTCCCCCAGGCGGGCATCCATATTTTACAAAAATGAAGAACTCTCTCTCTCTCTCTCTCTCTCTCTCTCTCTCTCTCTCTCTCTCTCTCTCTTCAAATCGGCAAATGATGAGTGTTAGGCATGAATTTCCACACACCTAACTAATTCTTTCAGTTTGGAGCTCTGCCAGCGTAATCCGTTTTAAATTGTAAACTCTGAAGGATCGTAGCGATGTCACTTGAGCTGAAAACAGCCGTGCAAAACTAACTGAAATATCAATACCTGAAAATGAGATCAAAACAAACTGGTCCAGATGGGAAGTAAATGAATGCAGCCGGTACAGGTACTGACAGTAAATGTAGGGCTAAAGACGCATGTGTTTGAGATCATGCACTCTTAGCGGCTTCGGCATATATCATACGAGGGATATAAGACAAATACCAATGTCAGCCAGCTAGTCGACACATATGCCGAGACAGACGGACGGACGGACGGACGGACCGACCGACCCACCCACCTACCCACCCACCGACCGACCCACCCACCCACCCACCACACACACACACACACACACACACACACACACACCTCACCTATACACACCACAATGTGGGTTTATGGCAGTATCATTAACATTGATGCAAATACTCCGTGGGAAGATGAAAGGGGAGGGGGAGGGGGGGGGGGGGGGGGGGGGGCGGCAAAGGGGGAAGAGAGAAGCATGTAGATTCAGTTCAAACAACTTTTTCGGCAGGACGATCAACATCAAGTTGTTGGTAAACTTCACCATTTATTAAGGATGAAAAAGCCGAGGAAAAAAAAAGAAAAAAAAAGAGATTTTAAAAGAATCAAATGTCCACTGCCATTCTTGTATCTCACGTTAGAAGTTCTCATTATTCTAGTGATTTTCAACACACAACAACAACACATACTACATGCGCGTGCGCGTGCGCGCCCACACACACACACACACAGAGAATTACACACACACGCACGCACGCACGCACGCACACACGCACACACACACAGAGAGAAATACACACACGTCCACACACATACACGCACACACACACAGAATTACAACACACACACACCACGAACACCCCACGACACACACGGCACGCGCGCGCGCGCACGCACGACGCACGCAGCAACACACACACACACACCACACCACACACACACACACACAACACACACACACACAACACACACACACACAACGGTTTAAAACAAAACGGCAGAGACACCTCACTGCAAAACCTCTCTTATACCTCCTTTCCTTTAAAACGGTGGGTAGATTTGACCCTTCAATCAACGGCTACAGAACTTCAAGTTTCGGAAAGAACACTAGAAACTATGAGGAAGAGAAAGGCATCTCCACACCATTCACTCTTGTCCAACAGCTTGCTGAGCACATCCAATTCCTTCAAAGCCGGAAGCCTTCTTCCGCGATACACCGCTCCACCCCCTCTCCCCAGGTGAGTATCCATGTTTACGCCTATAATAACTCTCCATCAATTTCAATCGGCAAATGACAAGTGTTCGGTATGAATTTCCACACATTCTTCCAGTTTGGATATCTGCCAGCGTATTTTTTCTTTTTTTTTCTTTTCTTTCGTTTTTCTTCTTTAACTTGTAAACTCTGAAAGACGGTAGCAGTATAGTTTATGGGAAATAGCTAGGCAAAACACACTGAAATATGAGTGCCTGAAGATGAAATCAAAACAGACCCGTCCAAACATGACGAATATATGCATGCAACAGCTACAGACACTGACAGTCAACTTGTGATGAAGAATGCAGGTGTTTGAGATCATATGATGCTCTTGCGCCTTCTCCGTACATCATGAGAGGAGCATGAGACAAATACCAGCGTCTTCCGGCACGTTGATTATTATGCCAACAGAGGGAGGCAGGCAGGGCAGGCAGGCAGGCTGACAGACAGACAGACAGACAGAGAGACAGAGACAGACAGACAGACGCAGCACGCACGCACCACGCACGCACGCACACAACACAAACACACACACACACACACACTTCTCCCCACAGTTTACAAACACCGTTAGACTGCCTCCCCTTGCCATAACTCCCTGTCCAAGACATTTTTACAGGGTACAGTGAATGGTGAGAGTTTCAGAGTAAGAATGGAGAACGAATAAAGACTGAAGGTGAAGGTCTGCACCACAGAACGCCTCTGCACTGTTGCACTTGACTGGGAAAAGAGAGGCTATGGTGATGTCTGAAGGCCCGAGTCTCTGTCACGGCATGGTGATGACGATGGTGATGATGGTGATGATGATGATGGTGATGTTGATGATGATGATGATGATGATGATGACGATGAGGATGATGGTGATGATGATGATGATGTTGTTGTTGATGATAATGATGATGTTGTTGTTGATGATGATGATGATGAACATGATGGTGATGATGATGATGATGATGATGGTGATGATGGTGATGAGGAGGAGGAGGAGGAGGAGGATGGTGATGATGATGATGATGATGGTGATGATGATGATGAGGATGATGGTGATGTCTGAAGGCCGAGTCTCTGTCACGGCATGGTGATGATAATGGTGATGTTGTTGTTGTTGTTGATTGATGATGAGGATGATGGTGATGATGAGGATGATGGTGATGATGACGACGACGACGACGATGATGATGATGCTCAGTTGAAAGTGCTTCCTGGAGGCGATGATGGTTTTAGCGCATGACGCTCTCGCTTGGAGGATTCCAGTTCTCCACTTCAAGTATTTTTGTTTCCTCTAGTCTTAAGACCTATAGTCTGGATGTAAAAATCCCTCGGATGGAGGATTCCAGTTCTCCACTTCAAGTATTTTTGTTTCCTCTAGTCTTAAGACCTATAGCCTGGATGTAAAAATCCCTCGGATGAAAGGATAAACCAAAAACAGATCATGCATCCCAAAACAAACAAACAAAATCAAATAGACAAACAAACAGGGCAGCAAGCGAGCCAATAGATCAGAACAAATAAACAAACAAAAACATATGCAGACCCAAAAAGAAACCTTGGAGGTGAACAGTTTTTTTTATGTACTGGGTGTGAGCCTAAGTGACATCCAGAACAGGAAACCACGTTTTCTTCCATCTGTCTTCCATCAAGTGCGCGTCACATTGCAGACTTCTTCCAAGTCTTCGTCATCATCATTTTCAGTCATTTCTGACTTCTGAGTTATTTGATTTCGGATCTCCTCAGTTTTATAAGCATTACTTGTTTTTCGTTTGATTTGTAATGTAAAGTCAGTTTACAATGGATTTATTCAAATGTGGCTGTTGTTGCTGTTGCAAGTGTGTTTTAAGCTGTTTTCAGCGTGTTTGGAACAAGTCGTTTTACAAGTATATCTGGAAACAGTGTTTACAAGGATAATGAAAAAGGAATAAATTGTGGCAACAATTAAAGCTGTCTGATCCCTCATCACCTACTTGATGATCACAAGTAATATAGCGATGACGTTTTATTTCGAAATGTCTGGCAAGGTGCCCAGTCGCCGGCGCCAGAACCCCATCTGGGCTTGCTGACAGGATCCAACGGAAAGGACAAGCCAGTACAGTAGGGTGCCAGAACCCCATCTGGGCTTTGCTGACAGGATCCAACGGAAAGGACAAGCCAGTACAGTAGGGTGCCAGAACCCCATCTGGGCTTTGCTGACAGGATCCAACGGAAAGGACAAGCCAGTACAGTAGGGTGCCAGCACAGCTGCTTGCGTTGCCGGATGGTTGTCACGTTATGTTGACCAACCGCTTAGGGGCTCCCCTTCGGAATTTCTTTCAGGGTTTACTCCCTTAGCCTTTGTCTCTTCCTAGACATCCGCAAGGCAGTGAAGCTATTTGACCCATAGCTGGAGAGTCTGCTTCGTGGGCACCAGGGCGTATCCACACGCTGGTGGGCCTGCACGCCACTCGTCTTGGGGCCAGACTTCCTCCGAGTCCCTTGTAGTTTAGCCTGAGTCCGTAAGGTCCCAGTTGACGTGTGTCGCCACGAGGAGGCGCTACATAGGGCTTGCTGGGGGAGAGGCTACATAGGCCTTGCTGCAGGAGAGGCTACATAGGGATAGCTGGTGGAGAGGCTACATAGAGCTTGCTGGTGGAGAGGCTACATAGGGCTTCCTGGTGGACAGGCTAATAGGGCTTGCTGCAGGACAGGCTACATAGGGCTTGCTGGTGGAGAGGCTACATAGGGCTTGCTGGCGGAGAGGCTACATAGGGCTTGCTGGTGGAGAGGCTACATAGGGCTTGCTGGTGGACAGGCTACATAGTGCTTGCTGCAGGAGAGGCTATATAGGGCTTGCTGCTGGACAGGCTCATAGGGCTTGCTGGTGGAGAGGCTACATAGGGCTTGCTGCAGGACAGGCTACATAGGGCTTGCTGGTGGAGAGGCTATATAGGGCTTGCTGCTGGACAGGCTACATAGGGCTTGCTGGTGGAGAGGCTATATAGGGCTTGCTGCAGGACAGGCTACATAGGGCTTGCTGGTGGAGAGGCTATATAGGGCTTGCTGCTGGACAGGCTACATAGGGCTTGCTGGTGGAGAGGCTACATAGGGCTTGCTGCAGGACAGGCTACACAGGGCTTGCTGGTGGAGAGGCTACATAGGGCTTGCTGCAGGAGAGGCTGCATAGGGCTTGCTGGTGGAGAGGCTACATAGGGCTTGCTGTTGGACAGGCTACATAGGGCTTTCTGGGGGAGAGGCTACATAGGGCTCGATGCAGGAGAGGCTACATAGGACTTGCTGGTGGAGATGCTACATTAGGCTTGCTGCAGGAGAGGCTACATAGGGCTTGCTGCAGGAGAGGCTACATAGGGCTTGCTGCAGGAGAGGCTACATAGGACTTGCTGGTGGAGAGGCTACATTATGCTTGCTGCAGGAGAAGTTACATAGGGCTTGCTGCTGGAGAGGCTACATAGGGCTTGCTGGGGGAGAGGCTAGATTAGGCTTGCTGCAGGAGAGGCTACATAGGGCTTGCTGGTGGAGAGGCTACATAGGGCTTGCTGGTGGACAGGCTACATAGGACTTGTGGTGGAGAGGCTACATTAGGCTTGCTGCAGGAGAGGCTACATAGGGCTTGCTGGTGGAGAGGCTACATTAGGCTTGCTGCAGGAGGGCTACATAGGGCTTGCTGCAGGAGAGGCTACATAGGGCTTGCTGCTGGAGAGGCTACATAGGGCTTGCTACATAGGGCTTGCTGCTGGAGAGGCTACATAGGGCTTGCTGCAGGAGAGGTACATAGGGCTTGCTGCAGGAGAGGCTACATAGGGCTTGCTGCAGGAGAAGCTACATAGGGCTTGCTGCTGGAGAGGCTACATAGGGCTTGCTGGTGGAGAGGCTACATAGGGCTTGCTGCAGGAGAGGCTACATAGGGCTTGCTGGTGGAGAGGCTACATAGGGCATGTTGCAGGAGAGGCTACATAGGGCTTGCTGGAGAGGCTACATAGGGCTTGCTGGTGGACAGGCTACATAGGGCCTGCTGCAGGAGAGGCTACATAGGGCTTGCTGGTGGAGAGGCTACATAGGGCTTGCTGGTGGAGAGGCTACATAGGGCTTGCTGGGGAGAGGCTACATAGGGCCTGCTGCAGGAGAGGCTACATAGGGCTTGCTAGTGGAGAGGCTATATAGGGCTTGCTAGTGGAGAGGTATATAGGGCTTGCTGGTGTAGAGGGTACATAGGGTTTGCTGCAGGAAAGGCTACATAGGGCTTGCTGCAGGAGAGGCTACATGGGGCTTGCTGGTGGAGAGGCTACATAGGGCTTGCTGCAGGAGAGGCTACATGGGGCTTGCTGGTGGAGAGGCTACATAGGCCTTGGTGCAGGAGAGGCTACATAGGGCTTGCTGCAGGAGAGGCTACAAAGGGCTTGCTGCAGGAGAGGCTACATAGGGCATGTTGCAGGAGAGGCTACATAGGCCTTGCTGCATGTGAGGCTACATAGGGCTTGCTGGTGGACAGGCTACATAGGCCTTGCTGCATGTGAGGCTACATAGGGCTTGCTGGTGAGAGGCTGCATAGGGCTTGCTGCAGGAGAGGGTACATAGGGCTTGCTGTAGGAGAGGCTACATAGGGCTTGCTGTGGAGAGGCTACATAGGGCTTGCTGCAGGAGAGGCTACATAGGGCATAGGGCTTGCTGCAGGAGAGGCTACATAGGGCCTGCTGGTGGAGAGGCTACATAGGGCTTGGTGCAGGAGAGGCTACATCGGGCTTGCTGGTGGAGAGGCTACACAGGGCTTGCTGGTGGACAGGCTACATAGGGCTTGCTGGGGGAGAGGCTACATAGGGCTTGTTGGGGAGGAGGCTACATAGGGCTTGTTGCAGGAGAGGCTACATAGGGCTTGCTGCAGAAGAGGCTACATAGGGCTTGCTGGTAGACAGGCTACATAGGGCTTGCTGGTGGAGAGGTTACATAGGGCTTGCTGCGGAGAGGCTACATAGGGCTTGTGGTGGTGTGAGGCTACACAGGGCTTGCTGGTGGACAGGCTACACAGGGCTTGCTGGGGGAGAGGCTACATAGGGCTTGTTGGGGGAGAGGCTACATAGGGCTTGTTGCAGGAGAGGCTACATAGGGCTTGCTTCAGAAGAGGCTACATAGGCTTGCTGGTGGACAGGCTACGTAGGGCTTGCTGCAGGAGAGGCTACATAGGGCTTGCTGGTGGAAGGCTACATAGGGCTTGCTGGTGGACAGGCTACATAGGGCTTGCTGGTGGACAGGCTACATAGGGCTTGCTGCAGGACAGGCTACTAGGGCTTGCTGGTGGAGAGGCTACATAGGACTTGCTGGTGGACAGGCTACATAGGGCTTGCTGTTGGGACAGGCTACATAGGGCTTGCTGCAGGAGAGGCACATAGGGCTTGCTGGTGGAGAGGCTACATAGGGCTTGCTGCTGGAGAGGCTACATAGGGCTTGCTGCTGGAGAGGCTACACACTGACAGGGAGAGACTGACGCATTCTGCTGTCCTTTTCAGTGCCGCAAACAGCGGGGCTAATCAGTGGTGGATGCTAAAGTCAGAGGTGACAAGCACACACACACTTCGCCCACACACCAGGCGCTTCACACCAAACATTGAGACCCCCCCCCCAAAAAAAAACACAACAACAACAACAACAAACAAACAAACAAAAACAACACACACACACACACCACGCACACACACACACACACACACCACACACACACACACACAAACGAGTGGTAAATTTTTCAATCTCTTTTCCAGACATTATACGTACTAGCAGGCACAATCCATAAATGAAACTAAAAGATAGAAACAGACAAAACAGTACTTCCTGGATGGCTGTCGGCAGAATTGCCTTGCCTTGTGTCAGACAGACACATAGACAAGCCAGCCAAAAACACGAAAGGAAACAACATCAAATCAGTTCACCGAACAACGAAAGCTGTCATAGGCGGGGGCAATGCTGCCAGAGCCAAAATCAATAGCGGAGATGTGACTGGCCAACTGACACACCCAAACTCCAGAAGGAGGAAACAACAATGATAAAGCGATCTGGGGGAAAGAGTCGGGGCGAGATACGAAAACTACGGGAGATGCGGAGTGGTGAGGAAGAGAGAGAGAGAGAGGGGGGGGGGGGGAGGGTAGGCATGGGGATACGTACAGAGAGCAGGCGGTTTGGAGTGGTGTGGAGTGTACATATGTATTGTGAGAGAGTGTACATGTATATGTATATATATATATATGTCTATACACACATATATGTGTGTGTATATATATATATATTATATATATATTATTATATATAATATTATATATATATATATATAATAGATAGATAGATACACATGTATGTATATATATAAATGTATGTGTGTGTGCGCGCGCGCGCGCGCGCGTGCGTACGTGCGTGCGTGCGTGCGTAAGTGAGTGTGTGTGCGTGCGTGTGCGTGCGTGCAAGTCTCTGTGTGTGTGTGTGTGTGTGTGTGTGTGTGTGTGTGTGTGTGTGTGTGTGTGTGAGCGCGCGCGCGCGTGCGTGCGTGCGTGCGTGCGTGCGTGTGTGTGTGTGTGTGCGCGCGCGCACGTGCGTGTATGTGTTTGCACGTGTGTGTTAGCAGGCGGTCTTTCTGATTCGTGTCTGGCACGACCACATTTTCTCCCTCTCTGTATTTGACCGTAACTAGCGGGGTCTGTGTTCAGTGTGGTAAAGTTTCTTGTTGACCAGAAAAACAAACTGGCGGCCTATTGGACACACGTGAATGGCACAGGGCCTCACCCGCACAACAAAGAAAACCTGTAGACCGGAATCCTCAAAGGAAAAAAGAGGAAACAAGTGCCCCCCCTCCTTCTCTCCTCCTCCCCCATCCCAGCTTCCACCCACCCTTTCTTCCTCTTTCCTCCAAGACACAATAAGAAGTCAGCCCCTCTCTGTCTGCTGGCCCCACTCCCCCCCCCCCTTTTTTTTTGTTCTTCAGAAAATCAGCGCACACAACCTTACTTAGTTTCCTTGCAAAAAAATGGGCAGAGTCCTAAGGTCCTGCAGAACAGAGAGAGAGAGAGAGGAGAGAGAGAGAGAGAGAGAGAGAGAGAGAGAGAGAGAGAGAGCGGAAGGAAAGGGAGGGGGGTGAGAAAGGAAATGAGGAAGAAAGGGCGACCATCCTGCTATCAGCGGTATACCAACGGCACTGCACTGTTCACGGAAAAATGAGGAATAGTACGTGGTGAAAGACAGAGAGAGAGAGAGAGAGAGAGAGAGAGAAGAGAGGAGAGACAGAGAGAGAGAGAGAGAGCGGAAGGAAAGGGGAGGGGGGTGAGAAAGGAAATGAGGAAGAAAGGGCGACCATCCTGCTATCAGCGGTATACCAACGGCACTGCACTGTTCACGGAAAAATGAGGAATAGTACGTGGTGAAAGACAGAAGAGAGAGAGAGAGGACAGACAGACAGACAGACAGACAGACACAGACGAGAGAGGAGAGAGAGAGAGAGGAGAGGAGAGAGAGAGAGAGAGAGAGAGAGCGGAAGGTAAGGGGGGAGAAAGGAAATGAGGAAGAAAGGGCGACCATCCTGCTATCAGCGGTATACCAACGGCACTGCACTGTCGATAGCTGACCAGACTTTTAGCGGTGGTGGCGGTGGCGCGTGTTCACGGAGAGCTGAGTTCTTGTTTCTGTACCACTCTTTTTCCCTTCTGCCTTCGCCCACTCTCTCTCTCTCTCTCTCTCTGTCTACCTGTCTGTCTCTCTCCTCTGTCTGTCTGTCTGTCTCGTTCGTTTGTTCAATTGTTTGTTCTTGCCGTGGCTTCTGCCCTGTTCTGTGCGCTGATTACTTCGCGTTTTTTCATCGTTCGACGAGTATTTACAGACGTCAACCTCGTTTTGTTGGGTTGTTTTCTGACGCCTGTTACGTGTTTCTTTCTTTCTTTCTCTCTCTCTCTCTCTCTCTCTCTCTCTCTCTCTCTCTCTCTCTCTCTCTCTCTCTCTCTCTCCTCTCTTCAATAATGAACGAACAACTAGAAGAAATCTGTCCATTTACCGACACAAAGCATTTAAGTTACGATCTGTTCTTGTTTCTTGTATAGTAGTGAATCACTTTCTTGTATAGTAGTGAATCACTTTATAGTAGTGAATCACGTTCTTGTATAGTAGTGAATCACTTTCTTGTACAGCAGTGAATCACTTTTGACCGTTTAAGATATTGAATGATTTCCAGATGCACCCCTTCAAGAGGAGCAATGACCTATTTGTGAATAAAATATCCGTATCCGTATCTCTCTCTCTCTCTCTGTGACTTGAGTTGACTTCAACGCGGTGACAGCCCTGATGTGGCCCCTTGCGGTCGGCTGGGCTATAAGCAGCATTGCCTTAACTCTCTCTCTCTCCATCCATCTCTCTGTCTGTCTGCCTGTATATATCTCTCTTTATCGGAAAAAATACCTTGTAATTGTCGAGAAGAGCTAAGCTAGAATCAAACAGTGACATTCAATTTTGATTCTGACATCATTCCATAAAAAACAAACAAACAAACAAAAAACCGTTTTCTTGAATTGTTTGTATAGTATGGGGGAAAATGCATCGGAAAATTGCACGACCGTTTAATAAAGGTATACAAAAGAGAAGAATGGGGGTTAGGGAAGGGGTAGAGACACACATATTAACCATGTATGTACAATGTAAACAAAGCAGAAAGATCAGCACGTGCATCGATAAGGGTAGGGGGGGGGGAAGAACTGTGGAGGGGAGGGAGAGGAGAGAAAGAGGAATCGGGAGGGGAGGGGAGGGTGTGGGATAGGGGGATGGGGGAATACTTTTAAAACACCGTCAGATCTTGACCTTTCTTTGCCCGTGGGAATTCCAGAGATTGTCCTCCTATGTCTGTTTGCCTGACTGCCTATCTGTCTGTCCGTATGTCTGTCTCTCAGCCTGTCTATGCTTGATGTGTGTGTGTATGTGTGTGTGTGTGTGTGTGTGTGTGTGTGTGGTGTGTGTGTGTGTGTGTGTGTGTGTGTTGTATGTTGTGTGTGTGTGTGTGTGTGTGTGTGTGTGTGTGTGTGTGTGTGGTGTGTGTGTGTGTGTGTGTGCATATGTGTGTGTGTGACAATCTCACAATATAGCACCAAGATAGATTGACCAGAGTGTCAATCAAACACGATCATAGACTGACTATAGCATCAATCAAACACAAGCTTATCATATACACAACGAACATAAATACAAAGTTTTCCTCCTGGACTGCAATTCAACCAGCCTATTTGCTCTTAATTCTGTTCTTTGTCCAAACATTTGGAACAGCTAAAGGAAATGAAATGTTGAGCAATTTTTATTTTAACAATCCCGGATGACCCCTCACTTCGATGTGACGAGAGTTGGGGTGGGTAGGTGGGCCCTCTAGAGGAAGGACTCGGGATGTTTTCTCTATTAGAAGTTACATTAAATTTCACCTCCACCCCCTCTCTTACTAGTTATGGAAGGAGCAACTTTCCAGTACTAGTCATCACTAGAAATTTCTGTTTTTCTCAGGACTTTTGAAATACCCAAGAGCGGCTCAGGAATAATTCTCTCTAGATTTGTGCCATGTAGACATACTTGTATCTCCAAGTGACAGACACAGAGGTAAGTTCAAACATTCATGAACAATAAAGAACTGACACAATGTTAAGTGTTCTTTCACACATCAGCTTGACTTGTATGTACACGCATAAAATATACAAATCACCTGAACTTCAGTCACAAGCGTCTTTGTTCAGGCTGACTCCCCCCCCCCCCCCCCACGTTCTCTCATCATTAACAGAGGGGAAGTTCTGGATGAGTTGAGGTGGGAGTCCACTAGGAATACCAGGACTTATCTGATGTTGGGAGAGGAGTGTGACTGGTCCACCTTCTCCACAGGCAGGTTGATCTCTTGGGACTGCAGTGCTGGGCCTATGGCAGGCAGACCCAGGGACAAGGCATATAAACCCAGGACAGTTCTTCTAGGTTGATCAGTGAAACCTTACACAGGATCTCAGAGTAGGAGAGACGAACCTGTGTCATTACTTGGTTCACTGCTGGTGATCGGTCTCACAGCCCTCTGTGGAGGAGTGATGTGAAGAGACTTGCTTTCCTCTTTTTGAGTGCTAAGCTTACCCACCCGGTCTCTGTTGCCTGTCTGTATCGTGTCACTACAGACAGAGGGGCAGGGGAGGGGATCTGGACTGGGACAGTCATCCCCCACCACCTACAAGGTGTGGAAATGTGTAGAAGATTCGAAAACTCTCTCGGATGTTGGCGGTAGGTTCAGCCTTTATGCAAATAAACAAAGCTGCATTGTGCCCCCCCCCCCCCCCCCCCCGCACCTGTCCAGACATGGGTAGAAGGGATATCTTGCCGCTTACTGCAATTGCGTCATGCACGGGCGGATCATGTGACAGCCAGGTTGAGTATGGGGATGGTTGGTAAGGATGGAGGTTGACGGCTTCTCTGAAGTACATAAGACAGCTCGCGCCCCATGTCTCAACCACGCGCGATCACCCGCCCGACGAGATAAGCGAGGGGGGGGGGGGGGGGGGGGGGGGGGGGGGGGGGGGGGGGGGGGGGGGGGGGGGGGGTCGTGAGAGAAGAGGGAGAATGAAGGGCGCTAGATGGCGCACTTCAAAGGAAATACCCGGCAGACTGCAGAGAGAGTGTGAAGGGAGGAAGGGGGCTGAGGGGTTGAGGGTGAGGGGTAGGAACTGAAAATGGACGTAGATCAGTAATCGTAAATCCTGTTTGAAAGACACCCACGTAGATTAGTAATCGTAATTGCTGTTTGAAAGAGAGGGGGGGGGGGGGGGGGAGAGAGAGAGAGAGAGAGAGGGGGAAGGAAAGGGGGTGGAGTAAAGGGGGGAGGGGTGTAGTGGAGGGTGTGGCTGACAATCGTCACGTCACAATGACTACTCACAGATTCCGCTAGTTGCCTTTTTTTCTTCTTTGTTATCGTTCTTCTGGTGCTAGTTACGCTCTGTCTCTTGTCTCTCCTCTCTCTCTCTCTCTCTTTCTGTCCAGATTCTAAGTAAGTTCGAAAAGGTTCTGAATTTGTTCCCTCAGCCGGTGACTTCCATCAGCAGAGATTTAAAGAAAATTTTCAACCGACTGGGAGCAACATTTTGTTAAAAGGTAAGGTTTAAAATACTATCTACAGCGCTGTTTCATGCGGATGCAATCGTCAGGATGTTTACAATACTATCCACAGCGCTGTTTCATGCGGATGCAATCGTCAGGATGCATCCGCATGAAAAAAAAAAAAAAAAAGAGAGAGAGAGAGAGAGAGAGAGAGAGAGAGAGAGAGAGAGAGAGAGAGAGAGAGGAAAGAGAGTGTGTGAATGGCTACGTACGTGTTTTTTATTTGTGTGATTTCGTACATGTACATCTGTACTGAATTCATGTATACCATTATGACGTGCTGAGCATGTACAAATCGCCATTAAAAAAAATTTCTCCCTCAACAGAACAATCAAAGATGAAAAACCCAAACGGAATAAACAGGAGCAGAGAAAGACAAATCTCTATCGAAGTCGAAAACAAGAAATGCCGATGGTTTGATGATGTTCGAAAATCAGCACGTTAAAAGTGATCGACGGTAAAGCGTCCCACCGCCGCCAAAGAACTAGTTTAAAAAGCAACTGAGATCCAGAAGAACATGAATAAAGATCAACTACTTAACATTGAGCGATACCCTTCTGACCGATCTTCTTCTTCGTTGACTCGGACAGGAACCCCAGAGACACTGGCGAATGCTGCTGCATGGCGGAGGCCCTCCAGTGATCCATCAAGCTTTTCCCTCATCGGTGTGTTGGCAGGCCAGGTCTCTGCCCTTAGCTTTTCCTGTGTGGGACAGTCCTGCAGGAAGTGTTCCACTGTCATTGGGGCTGTACCGCATGGGCAACTAGAAGACTCGCCAGTGTGGAATTTTGTGAATATGTGATGTCTCAGTCTGCGCCCTGTCCTCAGTCTCACAATGTTCACTTGGTCTGATTGGACATCCGTAGTGTGCATCCTTCCTGTTGAAGTCTGGGCGCTGCTCAAGCCATCTTCTTTTTTTGCTTCTCCGCGCGCGCACGCGCGCGCGTCTGTGTGTGTGTGTGTGTGTGTGTGTGTGTGTGTGTGTGTGTGTGTGTGTGTGTGTGTGTGTGTGTGCATGCGTGCGCGCGCGCGTGTGTGTGTGTGGTGTGTTTAAATCGTATGTATCGAGGGATGCCTGGTCTTAAATAATCATATTTATTATTTCAATCTTATTAAACTGAATATATTTAGATATAGTATGTTGCTTGCTTTTAATGATGATGATGATGCTCACTTTTGAAATTTTAGGTTCCATGTTTTAAAGAGAGTGGATGTGTACTGTAGCTGCGCACGCACATGTGTTTGTGCGGGTGGGAAGTGTTTGTGCTTGCATGAAGATATTTTACTGATGGGATTGATTTACTATGGATTCTTACACAGGCATTTTACGCCGTGTGTTGTGTGTGTGTGTGTGTGTGTGTGTGTGTGTGTGTGTGTGTGTGTGTGTGTGTGTGTGTGAGAGATGTGTGTGTGTGTGGGGGGGGGGGGGGGAAAAGAGGTTGTGCTTGCATGAGATTTTTTTACTGATGGATTGTTTTTAATGGATTCTTACACGGCATTTACCCCGTGTGGTGGTGGTGTGTGTTGTTTTGGGTGTGTGTGTGTGTGTGTGGTGTTTTGTGTGGATATGGTGTTGTGTGTGTGTGGGGGGGGGGGGGGGGAAAGAGTGTTTGTGCTTGCATGAAGATTTTTTATGATGAATTGTTTATATGGATTTTACACGGGCATTTTACCCCCGTGTGTTTTGTGTTGTGTGTGTGGTGTGTGTGTTTTGTGGTGTGTGTGTGTGTGTGTGTGGTGTGTGTTGTCGGTTATGGCTGCTGTGCTGTCGAAAATGAATTTTCCATTTTTGGGACAAATAGATTTTTTACCTGATTACTGTTGTTTTCTTCAGAGGAGACTTCCTCCCCTTTGGGGGCTGCCTGTCCTCCTTCCTTCGCAATTTTGTCAGCTTTCATTCCCATTATATGCAGCGTGAGGGTATCCACTGGCGGCGTTTTTCAGGGACTGTGAGGATGGCCGGGGGTAGAGAAAGGAGTTGGGGTTCCTTGTTTCGGGGTTGTTTAACCCCTGCGGTATGAAAAAGATCAGAGAAGATGACGATTTTGGTAGTATTGCTTTTGTATGATGATCTGACTGTTGCATCGTTTTAAAATCGATCGACTTTTTGCATTGAATTGACGATCTGACTGTTGCTTGTATTGATCGTTCTTTTGCATTGTTTATCGTGCTGTTGTTAATGCACGACCCTTTGGGCACGGTGTCAACCCATGTCATGAGCCCCGGCGTGGATTCGGAAGAGGGAAAAGGGGGGTGGGGGTGGGGGGGGGGGCTTGGGGAAAAGGCCCCAGGTTTAGATCCCTCCACCCCCCCCCCACCTGTGCAAGCCCTTTTTTCCTTTCCCTTTTCCTACTTCACCCAGCTAAAATTTAAAAAAAGACAGAAAGGGAAAAAAAAAGAAAAACGAAAAAAACCAAAATGCCCCTGGGAAAAGACAGAAAAAAAAAACCCTAGAAATCTGGCATAAAGGGGTCCTGAATCAAAGAAGTATCAAACATCGTTTCACCGAGTGTTGGGATTTTTCGCGAGGTACAGAAAAATTCACCCCAGATCCCCCCAAGATTTGTTTTCCAGGAACCTACCTCGTGTAACACCGCCAAAATTTACCCCCGATCAAAACCAGCAGCATGAACACACCAAATGCCCCTGACCAAATGACCCCCGGGAGCACTGAACCCCCCCCCCCTGCCCGCAGCCGAACACCCAAACTGACCTGACCAAAAGACCCGGCACACCCGAACGCCCCCCAAACTGACCCCCAGCCCCCCAGCACCAAAAATGACCCGGCCACTGAACAGCACCCAAAATGACCCCCCAGCACTGAACAGCCCAAACTGACCCCGGGAGCACTGAACAGCACCAAAATGACCCCCAGCACTGAACAGCACCCAACTGACCAGACCAAACGACCCGGCGTATGAACAGCACCAAAGACCCTGACCAAAAAGACCGGCAGCATGAACAGCACCCAAATTTACATGACAAAAATGACCCCGCACACTGAAAAGCACCAAAAAATGACCCGGGGGCACTGAAAACACCAAAAGACCTGACCAAAACTGACCCGGCAGCACTGAACGCCCAAAATTTCCAGACCAAAAAGACCCCGGGAGCACTGAACAGCACCAATGACCATGACCAAACTGACCCGGGAGCACTGAAAAGCCCAAATTGACCATGACAAACTGACCCAGCAGCACTGAAAAGCACCAAAAATGACATGACCAAACTGACCCCGCAGCCCCTGAACAGCACCAAAATGACCCGGGGAGCCTGACAGCACCAAAAGACCCGGCAGCACTGAACCACCAAACGCCATGACCAAAATACCCGCGCACGAACAGCACCCCAAATGACCCGGCAGCATGAACGCCCCAAATGACCAGACCAAACTGACCCGGCAGCACGAACAGCACCCAAATGACCCTGACCAAACTGACCCAGCACACCCGAACAGCACCAAATGACCTGACCAAACTGACCGGCAGCATGAACAGCACCAAACTGACCGGCAGCATGAACAGCACCAAATGACCAAAGACCAAACTGACCCCCGGGAGCACTGAACAGCACCAAACTGACCCTGACCCAAAACGACCCGGCAGCACTGAAAAAGCACCAAACTGACCATGACCCAAAATGACCCAGCAGCAGTGAACACACCAAAATGACCCGGCAGCACTGAACAGCACCAAAAAATGACCAGACCAAAATGACCCGGGGAGCACTGAACAGCACCCCAAATGACCAGACCCAAAATACCCCGGGAGCACTGAACGACCCCCACTGACCCCGCAGCATGAACGCCCCAAAATGACCCAAAACCAAATTGCCGGCAGCACTGAAAAAGCATAAAGTGACCGACAGCCGAACAGATAAAAGTGACCCGGCTTGATCGTGCCTGTGGTCGCCGATGGGGGGAGAATCAACCCAAAAGGGAAAAAAAGGGGGTGATTTTGTAGAGCCCGGAATGAGCAGTGGATAAACACACACACACCACCCAAAACAACCCGCTACCACTGCAAAAAAAAAAAAAAAAAAAAAAAAAAAAAGAAAAAAAAAATCAATGTTTTTTAAATATGGCACTGGTTTTTTTTGGTCATTAAAGGGGTATCTTAATTGCACAGCATGAAAGGGTTGCTTCAGCGCTAACACGGGCCCTCCGTTCAGCCGGGCCCCAACACTGTGACTTGATGATCAGCGCATTTGCTGTCCGTGTTTCTGTGACATTCCTCCATCTGTCAATTCCGTCATGACTATTGTTCCAAATAACATACATAATAGATTCGACATGGCTATGGACGACATTATGCTGGAATCATGGATTTTACTGAATTCAAATAGAAGGGTGATAAGTTGAAATGCAAGTAAATTCACAAAATCAAGATGAATGTATATACATAAATTGTTCAACATATTTGTACACACACATACACACACACACAATATATATTTATATAATATATATATATATATATATATGTTATATATATATATATATTTATATATATTTTATATTATATATAAATATATATATGACAGGGCGCAACGCCGCTAGAAACAAATTTGTCGAGTTTTAACCTTGAGTTTTACCTTCCTTTTTAACATCATTGAACAGATATATATAAATATATATATATTATATATATATATATTGTATATATTATATAATAATTATATATATATATATATATATGTGTGTGTGTGTGTGTGTATGTGTTCGCGCGCGCGCACGCGCGCGCGTGTGTGTGTGTGTGTGTGAGAGAGTGTGTGTGTTTGTGCGTGTGTGTGTGTGAGAGAGTGTGTGTGTGAGAGAGTGTGTGTGTTTGTGCGTGTGTGTGTATGTTTGTGTTCGCGTGCGCGCGCGCGCGGTGTGTGTGTGTGTGTGTGTGTGTGTGTGTGTGTGTGACAGAGAGAGATAGAGAGACAGAGAGAGAGACAGAGAGAGAGAGAGAGAGAGAGAGAGAGAGGAGAGAGAGAGAGAATCTATTTTGCTCGGTGTTCGAGGTTGGTTTGTCTGTTTGTTTGTTTTCCCATGCCACCAAGTGAAAAGATGTGTTTTCTATTGGTGGTTTGCATTTCACTCGGATATGAAACAAAAATCCGCCCCAGAAGAGCTGCAATACAAATAATTTCCACCAGCACAAAATACCATCTCGCCCACCCGTTCAACACACACACACACACACCACACACACACACACCACACACACACACACACACACACACACACATGTGCGCGCGCGCGCGTCTCTGACAGTAATTCCATGATTCATTCAATGACCAGAGGCAGCAAAAGTGTCAGTCTCCTGCTCACTGCAGACACTGTGTCTCCTGCTGTTCTCCGGCTCTGGGCACCGTCCACCTTCACAGCCACCTTCAGACAATCGAATTTGGAACCGCACGTCACCATAGCGCAGTTACTTCATGTGGCGACTGAAGGTGGGAGGTCGAGGGCTCAAACCCATGGGAAATGGAATCATTGTGGTTTTACACCGTCAGGTTCTTTGCTGTAAGAGGGCATGGCCAACACATGAGGATGCGTCACGACCTGGGCTCTGAAATCATGTACCAAAATAACGTCGAATGATGTGACCGCGTATAGAGTATTATCATGATTACCATCTTGTCTTGTTTTTGAATAGGGGTATATGACTGTTTATAACTTCATTGACAAGCCAGATTTGTCTGTGTCGAATTCGGGCTGTTCTTTAGCAGAGAAGCGTGGCCATAGTGCAGTTGCGACTTTTGTTGTTGTTGTTTTAATGTTGTATTTGTTTTTGTCTTTCCTTGTGGACTGGTGCAGCTGACACGCACAACTGTTGTTTATCCACATTTTTTATGCTTTAGAAACCAAAGGAAACATCTCTGGGGAAAAATGGCCTGAAACAAATGAAGTTGAGGTGTGAGATCCCGTTCTCCTTGCCTCCCCTCAACTGCCATCACCCATTCCATCTCCCTTCTCCTGACCATGCCCGCCCATCTCTCCCTTCTTCCTCCCCCCTGCGTCCTGTTTTCCTGAAAAGAGTGTTACTTAAGGCCAGGGAAGAAATCCGTGTTTTGTTCGATGGACAACTTTGATCCAAGTATTAAAAAAAAATACACCTCCGACGTACTGAAAAAAGCGCAGCTTTTCTAGAAACTGTCCCCAAAATTCCTTCAAGAACAGACTGTCTAGGAAGGGAGTGAATGTTTTATTCGCAGGGTCTGAAAGATTCGCCTGGGTTAGCAGAAACCACAGGGAAAAGTGTTGTCGAGAGAAGAGAGTTCAGGTGTGGTTTAAGGTTCTATTTCAGCATCGGGGACATTTTCCAGCGGCACGTGTTCATGTTGTTGCGTAGAGTGCAGATGGCGGACGCAGTGGATAGTGTGAAGGTTGTGGCTCATTTCAAACGTTTTCCCTGATGCCACCATCAGCAGACGGCTTGATTCAAGCTGAATGCTTTTGGACATGACTTTCCCTCTCTGTCTCTCTCTCTCTCTCTCTGTAATGTAATGTAATGTAATGTAAAAGGATTATTATAGAGCGCTTTACCTCGCAAGAGCCCAAAGCGCATATTACAGAAAAAACATGATAAAAATTATAATTCTAATTCAAAGCGCGCGCGCGCACACACACACACACACACACACACAGACACCGCCGGGGGGGGGGGGGGGGGGGGGGGGGGGGGGGGCTCTCACACGCAGACAGACACAGGAGCGCGTTCAACACCAGCAAACACGCGCACAGTGGTAACTGGATATCGTTAATCAGTCCGAGGAAAAGATGTGTCTTTAGGGAGGTTTTAAAAGTCTCTAAAAGAGTCCGTGTTACGCAATGAAGAAGGGAGACTATTCCACAGAGCAGGTGCCTGGTAAGAGAAAGATCGTTGGCCTGAAGTTTTCAGGCGAGCGGAGGGAAGCCGAAGCAGACGAGAATCGGTGGATGAGCGTAAGTTGCGAGACGGAACATAGAGATGGAGGAGGTCAGAGAGGTAGGAGGGAGCCAGATTATTCAGTGATTTGAAACCAGGAGGAGAACTTTAAGTCAATGCGAGACTGATAGGGAGCCAGTGTAAGGAAGACAGAATTGGTGATATGTGATCAGATCTAGAGGAGCGGGAGATCAGACGGGCGGCATTGTTCTGAACTTTTTGAAGTTTAGAGATGAGCGTTAAGGACAACCGGCAAGGAGGGAGTTACAATAGTCGAGCCGAGACAGGACAAAAGCACAGATTAGAGTCTTCAGAGCATTTTGAGTAAGAAAGCGGCGGACTGAGCTCATTCTACGAAGTTCAAGGTAGCAGGACTTGCACACATTAGAGATATGTTGTTTGAAAGAGAGAGTTTGGTCGAGTGTACGCCGAGGTTACGAACAGACACTGATAGATTTATTTCATTTCCATCAACATTTATAGAACTAGGGGAGAGAATGAGTTCTAAAAGTGTGTTTCGAAGCATTGAGGATTATTTCAGTTTTGTCTGCGTTAAGTTGTAGCTTGTTATTGTGCATCCATGATTTAACATCGGTAATGCATGCTTGAGAAGAGGAGATTATTTCATGAAGCTGACTGATATGGGCAGAGATATACAGCTGGTTGTCATCTGAAAAGCTATGGTGAAGGAGGAGTGTTGGCTGATAATGGCCGAGAGAGGCTGGGTGTACAGCACAAACAAAACCGGTCCAAGGACAGATCCCTGAGGAACACCAAACTGAAGTGCTCTTGCTGGAGACTTAACACCTTTCACTGAAACAGTTTGCGTGCGATCAGAGAGATACGAAGAGAACCAGGAAAGGACAGAACCAGAAAGACCAAAAGAAGTGTTGAGTCTTGAGAGAAGAATGGAGTGATCTATTGTATCAAAAGCAGCAGACAAATCTAAGAGAGGAGAAGGAAACTTTGTTTTCATCAAACAGCTGTGAGGAGATCGTTTGCTATCTTAAGGAGCGCTGTCTCGGTGCTATGGCCAGCCCGGTAGGCTGACTGGTTAGAGTACAAGAGATTGTTTACAGAGAGATGTTCAGACAGTTGGGCGAGAACAACCTTTTCAATCAGTTTGGAAAGAAATGGGAGATTAGAGACAGGTCTGTAGTTCTTGAGATTTTCAGGATCTAAGTTTTGCTTCTCAGGAGAGGTCTGACAACTGCAGATTTGAACAGAGTGGGGAAACAACCTGATTGCAAAGAGTCATTGATAATGGATGTAAAGTATGGGAGGAGATCGTCAAGACAGCAGGTAAGAAGGGATGAGGGGAGAGGGCCAAGTTCACATGTTTTGACAGTGACTTGCTTCAAGATTTCCGGACCTCTTCTACCGACACAGAGTGGAAATTCAGACCACTGAGTGCCGGAGAAGGAAGGATCAGGAACAGCAGGGGAAGGAGCAGCATGAGAGTCCAGATTATGACGAATAGTGGCTATTTTACTATAGAAGAAATCAGAGAAACGCTGGGGGAGTTCTGTCGCAGGGATTGAGGAGGGCAGAGGTGTGTGGACTTTGATTTGCCAAGCAGAGTATTGGTTACAGTAAACAGTTGTCGGGTGTTCTACAGGCTAGGATTTTTGGCACTGTAAAAAACAGCATTTGGCGCTGTCCAGAATGTTAGTAACTAGCTTATTGGCAGTACGAAAAATTTGTTTATGAACATGTAGTCCAGATTTGAGCCAGCAACGCTCTGCCTGGCGCCGTTCTCGCTTAGCCTGTAGCAGCTGAGGTCCGACAGAGGTGAACCAGGGTGAGGGTAGGCGGCTGGAGATCTGGCGGCGGGTGGCTGGGGCGTGCTGATCTAGAAGACGGGACAGAAGCTGGTGGAGCTGGTCAGCTGACAGGTGTGAAGAGGCCTCCAGTCTGGCCGAAGATCAGACTGGAAGGTGACGGTGTTGACATCGGCGATCTTCCTGGCCTCCACGTACACAGGAAGATGTGAAGGGCGTGAGAGGCGGAACTGGGCCACAACACAGTAGTGGTCGGAAAAGTCCAGAGTGAAATCTGGGACTGAGACTGTGTCTCTCTCTCTCTGTCTCTGTCTCTGTCTCTCTCTCTCTCTCTCTCTCTCTCTCTCTCTCTTTCTCTCTCTATGTTCCTTTGTCCAGCTTTAGACGAAGTTCGCCAAAAAATGTATCCCCCAGAAATATTACAGGCCCCCGTGTATGTTTCCGATTACGTTACAAATTAGCTCAAAACATTTTTTAAATAAGGTAAAAAAGGAATTTGGGGTATGTTTTAGGAAAAGGTGTCTAAGATCAGAAAATTTAAACGACGCCCTTATTTTTTTTATTCTTTTTGGGGTTATAGTTGTTTCTTTTTGTTTCGGACTGGGTTTTTTTGTTTCTTACACTTTATAATGTAAATAAATTGTGTCTTTCCCCTTTTAAATGGGCCCAGGGGCCCAAACTGAATAAAACTTTTGAATTTCTGAAGTTCCCCCCTTGCCCTCTCCCCCTCTCTTTCTTCTCCCTCTTTTTTGTCTCTCTCCCTCCTCCCCCACCCCCCCTCTCTCCTCTCCCTCTCCTCTCCTCTTTTTTTTCTCCCTCCTCTCTCCCTCTCCCCTCTTGCCCTGTCCTCTCTCCCCCCCCCTCCGATCTCTCTCTCTTTTCCGCCCCCACCTCTCTCGCGGAGAGCGGCCGAATTTCACAGACACCACAAAAAGTTTTAAAACGGGGGGGGATAAAGCATGTTTTTATGACAAATCGATCTCCACCTCCGCGAAAACCCCAATCTCATCCCTGACAACTCTGGGGAAGAGCTCTTTGACATTTTTACTGTCAAGTCCTCCCAAAAAATTCCCTTTAAGCTCCCCCCAACAGACTTTTCCCTTTAAACCTCCCCCCAACAGATTTCCTTTAAAAGCTCCCCCCAACCAGCCCTTTTCCCTTTTAAAACTCCCCCCCCAACGGGATTTCCCTTTTAAGCTCCTCCCCAGTTTTCCCTTTTAAGCTCCTCCCAAAACCCCTTTTTAAGCTCCCCCCAAAACGTTTTCCCCTTAAAGCCCCCCCCCAACAGACTTTTCCCTTTAAGCCCCCCCCCAAACAGACTTCCTTTAGCTCCCCCCAAAACAGCCCTTCCCTTTAAAGCTCCCCCCAAACAGATTTCCCTTTAAGCTCCTCCCAAAAGACTCTTCCTTTAAGCCCCCCCCCAAAACAGACTTCCCTTTTAAGCTCCTCCCAACAGATTTTTCCTTTTAAGTCCCCCCAACAGATTTTCCTTTTAAAAGCCCCCCCCCCAACAGACTTTTCCCTTTTAAGCTCCCCCCAAACGACTTCCTTTAAGCTCCTCCCAAAACCTTTTTCCTTTAAGTCCTCCCAACAGACTTTTTCCCTTTTAAAGCCCCTTTCCCCAAAAAACATATTCCTTTAAGCTCCCCCCCAAAAGACCCCTTTTTTTAAAATTTCCCCCCAACAGACTTCCTTTAAGCTTCCCCCCCAAAACAGACTATTCCTTTAAGTTCCTCCCGCAGACTCTTTTTTTCTCCCCTGTGACTTATTTTGGGGATGCTGCAGCCTTTCCCTCCTTGTTTCCCCCCCAAAAAAAAAATTTGCCATTTGCCATAAAAAAAAGTGGGAGGTATCCTTTCAAAAATTTTAAAAATAAAATTTTTGGCCCAGAAAGGGGGGGCCGCGTGTCACAGACCCCTCACTACATAGCAACTCGGGGCAAAACAGACTTAAAACACTGCCCCGTAAAAACCTTTTTAAAACCCTTTAAAAACAAAGAAATGGTTTTCGTTTTGACTTAAAAAAACAGAAGAGATCGCCCTCCCTAAAAATTTCTGGCAGTTTTGGGGCCAAAGTTTTAAGATTCTGACAACTGCATTTCCAGACGCCCAGCGAGTTCTGGTTGGCTCCCCCCCTGGAGGAAAAAAAAAACAGGGTTGGCTGGTTTGCCCCCGCAGCAGGGGAGATAGAAAGACTTCCATCAGGGGGGAAACAAAACTGGGTTCGCTGGGTGAATGCAATACCAAACCCTTTTCAAACAAGATTGAGTGCGGGGGGGGGGGGTTGGTGGGGGGGGGGGGGGGGGTGTTTGGGGTTTCTTTCTTTGAAATGGTTGAAGAACTGAGCAAAGGTGGAGGCAGACGGGAAACCGGGAGGGAGGGGACGGACAGCCCAGAGGGACAGAAAAGACGTGGGGCCCCTTTTTGAAGGGGTTGCAGAGCTCCAGTTTTTTCCCCGGAAAAAAGTTTTAAGCAATTTTTCCCCAAAAACAGAGATGTTTCGTTTGGTTTTTTCAAGCACAAAAAAATGGGGAATAAACAACATTTTGGTGTCTTTGCATTAGACCCCCCCCAAATAAAAAAACCCAGAAAAAAAATTTGAAAAAAAACAAAAACCAGGACATGTTTCTGGCCACGGTCTCTGCTAAACGAAAAAGCCCAAAAATTCGCACAAAACAAACCCGGCTTGCAGTGAAGTTTTTGCACTGTCATATCCCCCCAATTTCCAAAACAAGAAAAGATAGTAATTCTGATAATTTTTCCTCCCCGGCACAAAAATTCGACGTTTTTTTGGTACTTGTTTCAGAGTCCAGGTCGTGCCCGCTTTCCTCATGGGGTTGGCCATGCCCTTTTAAAGGGGCCCAAAAAAACCTGAGGGTTTTAAAAAAACCCACAATGTTTCCCATTTCCCATGGGGGTTTTAAAACCCCAAACCCCCAACCTTCTTTTCCCCACGTGAAGGGGACGCGTATGGTGAAAAGGGGTTCCCGGGATTCGATTGTCGAAGGGGGCTGTAAAGGTGGAAGGTCCCAGAGAGGGGAGAACAGCGGGAGACACAGTTGTCTGCGGGCAGGAGCCTGCCCTTTTTTTCTCCCTCGGGGTCATTAAAAGAATCAGGGTTTTAACTGTCAGAGAGGCCCCGGGGCCGCACTGTGTGTTTTGTGTGTGTGTGTGTGTGGGGTTTTTGTGTGTGTGGTGTGTGGGTTGTGTGTGTTTGTGTTTTGAACGGGGGGGGGCGAGATGGGGTATTTTGCACGGGTTGGGAATTTTTTGTTTTCCCATTTTTTCTTAGGCGGTTTTTTGTTTCATTTTCCGAGGGGAAATGCAAAACCTTTCCCCAATAAAAAACCACCTTTCGTTTGGGTTTGCAGGAAAAACAAACAAACAAACCTAAAACACTGTGAAAAAATAGGTAATTTTCTCTCTTCTCTCTGTTGCCCTTTTTCTTTTTTCTTCTCTTCCTTCTCTCGTTCTTCTCTCTCTTACGCACGCGCAGGGAAACCCCAAACACACCTGCCCTCTTTTCCCCAACCCCACGCCGCGCCCCACAAAACACACACACACACACACCCACACACACACCACACACACAAACTTTTTAAAATATAAATATATATATTTATATTTTTATTATAAATATTTTATATTTTAACATATATTAAAATTTTATGTTTAAATATATACACACAACATAAATATATATATATATATTATATTTTTATATAAATATAATATATATATTTTATAAATAGTTAAAACAAGAAAAAAGAGGAATCTTAAAACTATCTACAAATTTGTTTAAAAGCTGCTGCGGGCGCTGTCATCGGGATAAAAATATATATATTTTTAAAAATTATATATATATATATATATATATTTTTATATATATATATATAATATTTATATATATTTTTATATTTTTTGCCCAATTTTATTTTATTTTTCTCTTGATTTTGTGTATTCCTTATTTCAACTTATCACCCTTTTCTATTGAATTAAATAAAACCCATGTTTCCCAGTTTAATGTCGTCATAGCCGTGTCGATCAAATTATGTTTGTTTTTTTGGGAAACGAAGTCATGCGGAATATGCAGAGGGGAATGTCCCCGAAACAGGGGACAGCAAATCCGCTGATCAAAAATTTCAAGTGTTGGGACCCGGGTGAACGTGACACCCGTGTTAGGGTAAATGTAACCAAAGTCATGCTGTGCACATTAAGAAAACGACCTTAATGCCAAAAAAACCCTTTTTCCCATAAATTTAAAAAAAAATTGATTTTTTTTTTTTGGCGGGGTGGGTGGGGGTGGGGGCCCGGTGGTGTGTGTGTGTGTGTATGTGTGTGTGTTGTGTGTATGCGCGCGCGCGCGTGTATGGTGTGTTTTGCGCGCGCGCGCTTTCTGTGTGGGGGTTTTTTTCCCGAGGGAACACTTTCCCCCTCCCTGGGGGGCGCTGACAGACACGCTACCCCTGGAAAAGACAAAATTTCCCTTACAGTGCCTAAACATAGACCTTTTAACAGTCCCTAGGAGTTTTCCCTGGGGGGCTTTTTTGAGGGCCCACTCCACTTCAGGCCGCTGGGGCCCAGAGCCAGGAAAAGGACTTCCCCCCCAAACTTGTGCCCTTTGGGGGCCCCCCAAAATTTGCAGGGAAAACCCTTTTTTTTTTTTTTTTTTTTTGGATGGGCAGAGAGAGAGAGAAAAGAGAGAGAGAGAGAGGAGAGAGAGGACAGACAAAAGAGAGAGATATACAAAGAGGGGGGAAGAGAGAGGGGGGGGAAAGGGGAAAAAGAGGGGAATTATAGAGAGAGGACAGAGAGAGAGAGAGTGAAAAGAGAAGAGAGAAGAGAGACAGACGGGACAGACGAACAGACAGAGAGAGAAAAAAGAGAGAGAGATAAAACAGGGGAGAGGAGAGAGAAGGGGGGGGGGGGAAAAGGGAGGAGGGAGATATAAAGGGGAGAGAGAGAGAGGGGGGGGGGAAGGGGCGAGAGAGAGGGGAGAGATGGAGAGAGAGAGGGGGAGGGGAGGGGAGGATGGGGAGAGAGAGAGAGATTGGATTAAAACACGTATCACGGGGTTTTAAGGGGTCAAAAAAAGATGTATTAATTTTAAAAGTATCAGAGATTTTAAAATGCTTTTTTGCAAAAGGGCGTAAACTGGTATTTAATGCATTTAAAATATTTTACGTCCCACCAGATTTTTCGTAGCAATTTTGCCTTAAAAAGACTCATAAATCATTAGCAATTTAAAATTCCATTAATTTTAAATGTTTGGGTGGATTTTTCTAAAATTTAAAGATGATTCATTTCGGGAAATTTTTTTTCTGTTAGGTCCAAATTTTCCCCTTGTTTTTTTCAGAATTCGTAATGTTTTCCGCCCCGAAAGGACCCAAAATTTTTTCCAAAAATCGACACAAAAATCCCTTTTGGGAAGACCCTTTCCCACCATCTGGGAAGGGGAAAGCTGCATTTTTTCGCGTAAATGTCTGTGCCATTCCTGAAAATATGTCTTTTACTTAGAATTCACACAACCCCCTTTCTTCCAAAAAGGAAAGGAAAATTTCAAAATTCACCATTGGGCTACACCCTCTCATAAAATTCGGGGTTTTTCGAAACCCCACAACAACGCAAGTTTTAAAAGCTCTTTTAAAAAGTGTGCCTATTCACCCCAAAAGGGGTTTTTTAAAAAAAGCTGAAAGGGGAAAAACCCTTGCCCTTTCCCCCCCTTTACCCCTGTCCCCGCCCCCCCTCCCTTTTAATTTTCGCGTGAAAAAATTTAGAAAAAAGATTTTGTAAGCGAAGGGAAGAGAGGGGAAAAGAGAGAGAGAGAGAGAGAGAGGGGAGAGAAGAGAGAGAGAGGAGAGGGGAGAGGAAGGTGGGGGGGGGGGGGACCCCGGGGATTTTAGGGGGGCCTGTAAAGACAGTGGGGGATATTGATCCCCCTTTTCTATCCTTTCTCCTCGGGCACGACCCCCGGCGGGACCGCAGTCATCTTTGGTTGTGGGCAAAAGGTGGGCTTCACTAGGCGATAGACCCTTTCCCCAGACACACACAAAGCAAAAGTGTGTTGGGGTTATGGTGGGGGTGGTAAAGGGTGGGTGGTGGGTGGTGGTGTGTGTGCGCGCGTGGTGTGTGCACCCGTGCGCGCGCCTGAAAGATTGGGGCGCATGTGTTGGGGTTCAATTTCGTTTCGGGGTAGGTTATTTGATGATACAAGCGTTCTTTGGAAAGCACGGGTGGTTTTTGTGGGTGTGTGTGTGTGTTTGTGTGTGGTGTGGTGTGGTTTTGTGTGTGTTGTTAAAACATTTTGTGTCCCATTTCCCTTTGTATGCTCCGTATCTGGGGGAATCGCAAATTTGAGGATCGTATTTGGAATGCAAAATGGGGTGTTTTTCTTTATGCGTTCTTGGGTTGAGGTAGTCTGGGCCCTCCGGAGCGTTTCGTTTTTTTCCTTTTACTAGTGTGACTGGCTATTATGTATTGCATAGGTTTTTGTCTCGGTTTAAAAGGGGTCACATCCGATACCTTTGCAAAGTCCCAAAACACACAACAAAAACACACACCCCCCTGCGCGCGCACCCAACACCACACACACAACCACACACAAACAACACCACACCAATATATTTTATATAATATAATAAATATATATATTTTATATATATATTTATATATATATTTTACATACATACATCATACATACATGGGTTTTAAAACCCCCCCCCACGCACAATCCCAAAGAGATAATGGTACAGACAATGAATCAATGATTAAGAAGGGCTTAAAGAAGGGGTTTATGGCTAAGACTAAACAGTGTACGACATTAAACCTATGCGGGTGGTCCCCAATTAGTTCATTCATGCATCTGCTCCAAATCGTGCGCTTTGTGGTCTCAAAACGTAGCTGATGTGTGTGTGTGTGGTGTGTAGTGTGTGTGTGTGTGTGTGGTGTGTGTGTGTGTGCGTGTGTGTGTGTGTATTCAATTATAAACAAAGCTTGCTCTTATGTCTTAGATTGAAAAAGAAATAGGGGGAGATAAGCATTCATATCTGCAGTGGTAGATAATTCTGCCTAACTAACAGTATGTGCTTGAGTGGGTGAATGGGGAAAATAAAATAAATGCTTCTCAAAATGAGCCTCAGCAAGCTTGTATCTCCAAGGGGGAGAACAATCTCCATTCTCTCTCTCTCTCTCTCTCTCTCTCTCTCTCTCTCTCTCTCTCATACGGACCAGTCGGCACGAAATGAACATCTTGATGACACTGAAACTGAAAACTGTGGCTCCAACTCGGTACACGAATCGATGAGCAGTGATCTCATAGTTTCATACACACGTGTTGTTTTGGTGTTCGTCCTTTCTCCCAAGAAATAAGCTTTCATGTTACAAACAGGCGTGTCAAAGGGAGGGTCTGCAGATTGAGAGAGAAAAAGGAGGGAGCGACAGGAAAAGAAGGGGACTCGAGACTGAGAGAAAGGGGAGGAAGTTAAAAGGAGAGAGAGAGAGAGGAGAGAGAGAGAGAGAGAGACAGACAGACGAGAGAGAGAGAAAGAGAGAGACATAGAGAGAGAGAGAGAGAGAGAGAGAGAGAGAGAGAGAGAGAGAGAGAGAGAGTGAGAGAGAGAGAGAGGGCAGTCAGACAAACTGAAAAAAAGGTAAATGGATAACAACTTGGAGCCATAAAAGCGAGTGTGGTATTGACCGGTGTTACGTAATCCCCGCCGACACAACGCTGAGCTTGTCGTCGTTTGTCTTCCACGGGTGGCGCACAGATATAGACTGTGCATACAGACGGACCCTGTGTGTGTGTGTGTGTGTGGTGTGATGTTGTGTGTGTGTGTGTGTGTGTGTGTGTATTGTGTGTGTGTGTGTGTGTGGTGTGTGTGTGTGTGTATCTGTGTGTGTGTGTGCGTGCGTCTGTGTGTGCGTGCGTGTATGTGTGTGTGTGCGCGCGCGTGCGTGCGTGCGTGTGTGTGTGCGTGCGTGCGTGCGTGCGTGCGCGCGTGTATGTGTGCGTACGAGCGTGTGTGTGTGCGAATGCGTGCGTGAGTGCGTGTGTGGTGTGTGTGTGTATGCGAGTGTGTGTCTCTGTTGTTTTGTGTGTGTGGGGTGGGGGGGGGGGGGGGGGGGGGGGGTAAGCGCGTGCAATTGCGCGCATGTATGCTCGTTTGTGTGGGTTGTTTTTTTTTGTGTGCGTTGCATGTCTTTCCAGTGGGAGTGATACATGCGTGAGTGTGCATGTGTGCTTGTATGTGTGTGTAGTCTTTAGCTGCACGTCTTTTCACTGAGGAGTCATACTGCGACTCAAAGACTGTGTGTCACAGACCACGGTGTAACAGCCCGTTCTTACCCCCCTCTGGAACTTACCCCGGTGTTAGTCTGGGCAAGCCTGCTTTTACACCCCGGGGGTCATTCTAGGACTGGCTAGAACTTACCTCCCCTAGTTGGAACGTTACCCCCCCCCCCCCCTCCCGGGTTGGGTGGGGTATGTTTGGGCTAGCCTAGATTTACCCCCTCTCCCCCCCCCCCCAAGGGTCAATCTGGACTCTTTGGACATCTTCCTCCACCCCACCCCACCTTCAAACAAGAGAGGGTTATTCAGGGTTTTTCCTCTGCCTTTTTCCCAACACGCACATCCGTCTTTAAACAAAAATTGTGTTAGCCTGCATATCTAATACCCCTCTCCCATTTCCTATATACAGTCAGTTGGGTTTAGACAAAGTGCAGTTCTAGATTCTCAATAGATGGACCTCCTACTTCCCCAAACCCCCTCCCGCCACATACACCCTGGTTTGCTAACAATACGTATTAACATTTCTCGCGCTAGCTTACACGCGTGGGTCAATATTAGGGTGTGTGAGTACGCCCGTGCATGTGTGGGAAAGAAAGACGGCTACATGCCAATGTGACCAAGTGCCAATGTGACCAAGCGTAGTTGTGACAAAATGTCGTTGTGACCACGTGTCGTTGTGACCAAGAACCGTTGTTGTTTCATCCCGGTTTGCCTCTTTTAACTATTTTACAGCTATTTAGTCTCTTGAGTACCTGTGCACCTTAGCTTGTACAAT
>CM031620.1:60356133-60381133 GCA_018398815.1 Conus ventricosus | reverse complement strand
ACGGCATTCACATTTTCTCTAAATATTTCATACACACTGCATTCAAACAACACATGTGACTCGTCTTCAATAGCTCCTTTGCACACAGGACATAATAAATGTCTTGTACCACATCCCTTCTGTATCTCAGTTTATGCACCATATTGGAGAAATGCCAAATCTAAACTTAACATATGCTTCTTTCTGACACCGTGATATCTCGTAATCCAAATAATGCTCTGTTCGTAGGAACTGCTTAAAGCTAGAATACAGTTCAAAACGTTCTGCTGATTCCAGTTTATCATGCTAAGTTTGTGCATACTGATCAGCGAGTCTCTGTCTAAAAATATGAGTGAAACTGTTCATATTGCCAACACTCTGTTGCAACCAAACATCTCCAAATCCGTTTACAAATAATAACTGTCTCACGTAAATCGCCCATGTTTTTTTTGCCCAATTCTTGAAGGTGGTTTAACATATTATAGGCTTTCTTGGGTAGTCTTTTTTCTGCCAGATTACAAACTCTTAGCCGTAACGAATACACCTTTCAGCCGCTAAAACATACATTGGATATCGGCCGAGGTCTCCAGCACCATTTTGTTTGGCGTTTGCTTACTTACGTTCAAGTAACGTTTACAGGCAAACATATGTGACTTCTCTAGTACACCGAGCTGTTGATAGCCCCAGACCTCAGACCCGTACAGTAAAATGGGAGCAATCTGAGCGTCATACATCTTAAAGAACACATTTCTCGAAATATCTCCTAATTTCCAAAGGCATCTAAGGAGCTGAGTTGTTTTAATTTTTGCTTTAGTGGCCAGCTCTTCCACGCATACGTTAGTGAAAGCTTGGTTGTAAAATGTAGCCCTAAATATTTATAACTGTTGACTACCGTTATATGTTCCTCGCCATATTTCCATTCTTCTTTCTGTCCCAGAAATCCCCCTTTCTGAATACAATTATTTTCGTCTTTTCCAGATTAAGTTTCATATCATAATTGTCTGCAAATTGTTTGAGGATATCAATTTGATTTTGTAAGCCCTTGGGACAGTATGAAGCTAAAACAACATCATCAGCAAACAACAATATCAAGACCTGTACAACGTCGGGTGCTAACTGTATTCCAAAGTCACCCTTTGAAGCAACTTCTAACGCTAGTTCACTTTATCAAAAACGAAAATAACGTGGGTGACAATACACAGCCTTGCCTTACATCCACTGGGCACTCAAAAAATTCAGTAAGAACATCAGGACATCTTACCACGATCTCACACTTTGATACATACATCGCAGTATCCTTAGCATTTTACTTCCAACACCAATTTTTCTAAGCACATTCCACAAAATGTTACGATTAACTGTATCAAATGCTTTTTTAAAGTCCACGAAGCAAACATATACTTTTTCTGACTTTCTCACCAAATACTTTTGCACTATAGAATACAGGACAAATATATTGTCGGAAGTAGAATAACTGATCTAAAACCACTTTGTTCCTCGGCAATCTTTTCGTTCTCTTCTGCCCACTGTGTGAGGCGGTTATTTAACACCCTGGCAAACACTTTCCAAGTATACTCATTAGAGACACTCCTCGATAATTGTCAGGATTATCAATATCTCCAGTCTTGTGTAGAGGTACAATGATAGCACAGTTCCACACGCTTGGATAATCGTGTATGTCAAATATATGATAAACAAACACAACAGGAAAGGCATGATGCAATCAGTAGAGCTTTCAACATTTATGCTAAAATACCATCAGGTCCAGGAGCTTTGCACAATTTCAGAGAGCGAATGCTTCTATGTATTTCTTCCGTGCAAATTGGCCTATCGAGCTCATCAACATACCTTTGATGATTTTCACCATTATCTTGAGAGTTGTCCATAACAGTATTAACAGAATTAAATACAGAGAGAGAGAGAGAGAGAGAAGAGAAGAGAGAGGAGAGAGAGAGAGAGATGGAGAGAGAGAGAGAGAGAGAGAGAGAGAGAGATTCTACATGAAATAAAATTCCGTTTGAGGAAATCCTGGGGCATCATTCTCTCACTATTTTTCTTCATGAGCCAAAAACGTTTTTGTTTTTCCCCAGCGTGGATCTTTCAACACAGGATATGAGTTCAAAGCCGTTTTCAATTGGTTTTGTTTGTTTGTGTTTGTTCTGAAGTCAGCGTGCCACAAGCCTGTTCACAAACTGAAAATACCTGTCGTTGAAGTAGTTAATTTAGTGTCCCCCCCCCTCCTCCAGTAAAACACAGTTTTGTTTCAAAAGCAAGCACACAAACGGGTATACATAATCTGAGGCGTAATGATGCTGATATTCTTTGCTTGTTGCTGTTGCTGTTGTTGTTGGTGGTGGTGGTTGTGGTGGTGGTGGTGGTGGTGGTGATGTTGTTGTTGCTGTTGTTGCTGCTGCAGCTGCTGCTCCTGTTGTTGTGTTGTTGTTGTTGACGTTCAGTCTCAAAAACGATACTTTTCATGCCCCTGTTACTTGCCAAGCTTTCAATCTCCTTGAATGTCTGTCAGTCTTCGTCTTCTGCAAGGTAAGGGAACAAGCGAACGGTGTAAAGGGAACAGGGGAAGTTGCAGAGCGAGCCCATTGGACGCGGAAGTCTAAACAAATTTGAGAAGTTATTGATACCGCACCGAAAACACAACAAAAAAAAAAACAACAACAACAACAAAGAAAAAACAAAGCACACACACAAAAAAACCCGTAGGCAAACGAATCAAAAGGCAAAGCACGACGCGTTTCGACCCCTTAGGTCTTCTTCAGGCAAGATACACAACACTCGGGACAACGAGAACGAACGAGCAGTCACTTCTCTTCATCCAGTTCGGCGCAATTTGCTCGTTCATTTTCGTCGTCCCGAGTGTTGTGTTGTGTCTCTTGGCTGAAGAAGACCTAAGAGGTCGAAACGCGTCCTGTTTGGTCTTGTGATTCGTTTGTCTAGGTTTCTTTTGGCGGCGCGTTATCGATAACTTTTCAAATTTGGAACAGGAAAAGTGAAAGAGAGGACAGGAAAAGTGAAAGAGAGGACAGGAAAAGTGAAAGAGAGGACAGGAAAAGTGAAAGAGAGGAACAGGAAAAGTGAAAGAGAGGACAGGAAAAGTGAAAGAGAGGAACAGGAAAAGTGAAAGAGAGGACAGGAAAAGTGAAAGAGAGGAACAGGAAAAGTGAAAGAGAGGAACAGGAAAAGTGAAAGAGAGGACAGGAAAAGTGAAAGAGAGGAACAGGAAAAGTGAAAGAGAGGAACAGGAAAAGTGAAAGAGAGGAACAGGAAAAGTGAAGAGAGGAACAGGAAAAGTGAAAGAGAGGAACAGGAAACGGCGTGGGTGGATGGGAAGAGAGGTTGGAGGCAGGGGGCGGAGGAGGGTGGAGAAGTAAGTGAAGATCGTGCATGTGAGAGGGGGTGGGGGTGGGGGGGGGGGAGCAGAGAGATGCAGGGGAGAACATTTCTGTCAAAGGGAATCCAAAGTACTACGTCACAAGTTGTAACATGTTTATTATTAAAGACCTTGAAATGATGCACTAAAGATGCGATACGACTGCAAAACATAATGGGCGACCGTCTTGATGAGGGGGGGAATGAAGAGAATTTCGTGACTATGAGAAGCAGAATCATGAAGCTGGAGTGACGTTACTTGTATCAGCAGGATAGCTTTATTGCTTATCGACATAACGAGAAAGTAAAAACGTGACCCAGCGTTTCCGAATACACCAACAACCGTCATTCTTACGGGGGGGGGGGGGGGGGGGGGGGGGGGGGTGTTGTTATTATCATCATCATCATCCTCCTCATCATCATCATCCTCATCATCATCATCCCCATCCTCTGTTATCTCATCAGCAGCAGCAGCAGCAGCAGCGGCAGTAGCGCATCACCACACACCACCATCATCATCATCATCATCATCATCATCATCATCATCATCACCATCACCATCCTCCTCTTCCTCCACTATCATCATCATCATCATCATCACCCCACCTCATCATTATATCTATTATCATTATTGTTGTTGTTGTTACTATTACTATCATCATTGTTATCAACGGAACCAATAGCGCCTATCCTCGGCTAGAGACCAAGCTCTAAGCGCTTTACTATCCACCCTCTCGTTCACACAAACGGGCTGCCTACCAAGGTAGAGCCGACTAAAGAGCTGCCTGCTGGCGCTTCATTCAGTCATTTCCCGTGTCATTCAGTCGAATATCAGTCACTCGTTTTCTTATTCAATGGCATTCTTTCGGTGCATGCTACGTGATAGTCTTTATCTATACCAACGGCCAAACTGATCCTCTCATCCGAAGGCTGGCGATGGGATTGTACGTACGTGTATGATGTTCTACGTGTATTCACACATGGGAATTTGGTCGGTAGGGTTGCCTGTCTGTTCAAGATAGTGAAACATGTAGTAGGCACGTTTCTACAGTAGATCCTTTGCCATTAAAACAGAATATGAGAGTTCCTCTCTCGCAGCTCCTAAGAGGTAGAGTCGCACTCATCCTTGAGCTCTTGCCTTATTGTGTGTGTTCTCTTATCATCACTCCTGTAAGATACAGAATCACTTCTCACAAATGTCAAGTCTCGTTTCACGCATCATCCTTTGTTCTTCTGTCTGATCGCAAATGAACTGCAAAGTATTCCTTTCCGTAGCTCTTTACAGGTACATAATCACAAATTTGAAAAAAAAAAAAAATTGATAAAGCTCCGCCCCCAAAAACGTTGACACACGAACCACAAGACAAAACACGACGCGTTTCGACCTCCTAGGTGTTGTGCAGGCAAGATACACGACATTCAACGCCCATCTTGCGCCGAATTGAGATGAAGATAAGCGATTGCTCGTGCATTTTTCTTTGTACTGGTTGTGGTGTATCTTGTCCGAGGAAGACCTAAGAGGTCGGAACGCGTCGCGTTTTGTCTTGTGATTCGTTTGTCGACTTTATTTCTTTGCGCAGAGCTTTATCAGTTCTTCAAATTTGTTTAGATTTCCGCCTGCAGTCGCCTCCCTTTGCAACTAGATCTCAGTTTCAGTTTCAGTTTCATCAAGGAGGCGTCACTGCGTGCGGACTGGTCCATATACGCTACACCACATCCGCTAAGTTTTGAGACCACACTGCGCATGATTTTTTAAGCTGATGGATAAATGAATTAACAACTAAGATCAGAGAATTGAAGAAGAGGGGTCTCGTGGCTACGACTTAGCAGATGTCTGACCTACGCATTAGGCTAATGCGCTGGTCAGACCTTGCGTGCCTTACCTAACATTGGTTGTGTCTAGATGTAAAGAATCACAAGTCAAATTATGCATCGTCTGGTGTTTCACACTCGGTCCTTTTGTTCTTTTGTCTGGTTGGAATCGTTCCCTCTCCGTAGTTCTTCAATTGTACAGAGTCACGTTCACCTTGCAAGGTGAGTCACTGCTCACCTGACTGCCATTGCATTCTTACCATTGTATACTCTTTTATTTACGTTCGTCTTTCGTCTTTCTCTTTTCCTATTTTTTCTCTTTTCTTTATTTTCTTCCTTTTGTCTTTCTTTTTGGAAATAATGTTTGTGGCAATGTGGACTTTTCTGTGCACATGTGTAGAAGGAAGGATTTCGTTTCAGACAGACAGAGAGAGAGAGAGAGAGGAGAGAGGAGAGAGAGAGAGAGGAGAGAGAGAGAGGAGAGAGAGAGAAGACAGGCAGACAGACAGACACACCGACAGACAGACAGACAGATTACATACCGCCAGAGCGAGAGGAGGGATTAGAGAGGGAGACAAACAGAAATGGAGATTAACGAGACGCGGAGAAAAAAAAATACACACGGGGAGGGAGAGAGAGAGCATAAAGAAGCCCGGGGATAGCCCTCATAGCAGAGGTCATCAACTTGTGCAGGCTATTGATCCTCGGCTTCAGACCGCCAGTGGGGAGGTCAGCCATACATTGTTGTTTACTGTCAACAGTGCTGTGTCCGTGTGTGGGGGTGGGAATGGGGGTGGGGACTGAGTGGGGGTGGGGGGTGGGGGGTGGGGAGGGGGATTGGGTGGGGCGGTGGAGGAGAGGGCGTGGGCCGAAAGCGGGCTGGGGGGAACCAATCAATAGTGGGAGGCTGGAGGTGGGGGGTGGGGGTGGGGGTGGGGGATTAGAGGCCGTGTGACCGTGTCTCTTGCCGCGTGTGAATGTGTGTGTGTGTGTGTGTGTGTGTGTGTGTGTGTGTGTGTGTGTGTGTGTGTGGTGTGTGTGTGTGTTGTGCGCGCGCGGCGCGCGTGTGAGTTTGCACTTGATTATTTATGGGGAATGGGTTTTTAAAAGTTGACATCGTTATTACTGACCGATAACGACGACGACGACAACAACACAGTGATAATATTAACAACAACAATAACAATAACGATAATAATGGTAATAATAATAATAATAATAATAATAATAATAATAATAATAATAATGATAATAACAGCAACAACAAAATAATGATATAATAATAGTGATTATACAATGATAATAATGATGATGACGATGATGATAGTGTCCACAACGACAATAATGACAATGATAATGCCGCTGACGATATTTGTGGTGAACAAACTAACAGTGATGCCACTAATACACTTATCCAGTGTGGACAATTCTGGCCGAGTATGAAGACACATGAACTATATCTGGCGGTTGATGAAAACATGACAACCCCCAGCACGGACATTTCTGGTGGGTTATTAAAACTGAAAATTACCCAGCACGTACATTGCTTGCGGGTCATGAAACACAAATTTACCCTGCGTGGACTAGTTTGGTGGGTTATAAAAGAACAAGTTACCCCCCCCCCCCCCCCCCCCCCCCCCCCCCCCCCCCCCCCCCCCCCCCCCCGCCCCCAACATGAGCTACTCCAATGCATTTTCAAGGCACAAAATGATATCTTAAAGACTGTGCTTATATAAAGGCACGGAATTAGTAAGCTTTGACTTTCTTGGCGGCCTACAGAAGCAGAAAACAATAAATATCAAGCAAGTAGGGTAACTCTGCTCCCACAAGAAAACAAATACACGCCCCTAACTCCAAAGGAATGCTGCTTACGACACCGAATCGCCTAGCAGATATGACAGCACAGAGCACACAGAACAAACAAGGCAACATCCCTCCCCAAAAAGGATGTTCCAAGCTTGCCTATATGCCGTGTACCGGACACATCTACACAGCAACAACAAATGGAGAAATGAACAAATGCAATTTGATATTTATTCAAGACTGACAGAGCCTTTCGATCTTGAATACAGTCAGACAAGTACATGGACGAACCGAAACAAATACAGCTTAACTGGATTTGATTGAAATGAAGGTAAATACGAAACGGCTTGGTATGTTCAAGTACATATTTAACAAGCTGGCAAGGGGCATTTTTCAGTGGGTTTTAAAAACACTACATTGCCCAGGATGAAGCCTTGCTAGATTACATGGACATTTTTCAGTGGGTTTTAAAAACACTACATTTCCCAGGATGGAGCCTTGCTAGATTACATGGACGTTTTTCAGTGGGTTTTAAAAACACTACATTGCCTAGGATGGAGCCTTGCTAGATTACGGAAGCATGAAACTAAACAGCCAGAAATGCTTCGGTGAGTCGTTAAAACGCGAAATTACCCCCCCCCCCCCTCCGCCCTCCTCCCAATAAACTCGCTTCAAAAGCAGAGTTTAGCGATCCAGATATTCAAAAAACGGAAGGAACGTTAGACCGGGAAGAAACGACCCCAAACCTCTTTATTTTAATGAATTAAAAGACGGCAGAAAAAAAAATATATATATATATATATATATATATATATGTTTTAAACGGCAAGATACGTTCAAGCAGGTATTTCACAAATGTCTAAAAGGCGTACTGAGGACAGATCAACAAACTAGTGTTATACAGGCACACACACACACCATGCACGATGACATGACCACAGCCCTCCTGCTATGTCCCTTTCGGTCGGCTGGGCTGCAAACCAAAATACACTTAACTGAACTTGCCATGCACGTGACGAGTCACTATAGTTATCTTAAAGGCTCTGAGCTCACAACGGATCACTGAACAAAACGGATAGACTGAAAGGAACAGGGTGGAGCAGGGGTGGGGGTGGGGGTGGGGGTGGGTGGGTGGGGAGACAGAACATGTAATAGGGGTGGATGAAATATACCAGGTTGGGGTGGGGGCTGGGAGCAGCCAGCACCGTCCTTAAACCTCAGCAGGCTAATCAAGCTTTATGTCTTTGTATTTATCTGGGGACGGAAGGGGGAGAGGCGGGGGATGGGGGTGGGGTGTGTGTGTGTGTGTGTGTGGGGTGGGGTGGGGTGGGGGGTGGAGAGAGGGGAAGCAACGGCCGAGAAATCTGTAACCCCTCCCCTCCTTCTGATCCAATCCTACCGCGTATTGCGGGAGCAGTCCTCTCCTCCTCCCCCCCCACCCCCCTTCTACCTTCTTTATCCATTCCCGTCCTCTTTCTCAACTCACACTCCGTGCATCCAGTCCCATCCTGAATCCTGCTTACTTGTCGCTACCACCCTCCCTGTCCCCACTGCTGTCCCTATCCACCCTCCCCTGTCCCCACTGCTGTCCCTATCCACCCTCCCCTGTCCCCACTGCTGTCCCTATCCACCCTCCCCTGTCCCCACTGCTGTCCCTATCCACCCTCCCCTGTCCCACTGCTGTCCCTATTCACCCTCCCCTGTCCCCACTGCTGTCCCTATCCACCCTCGCCTGTCCCCACTGCTGTCCCTATCCACCCACGTGTGTGTGTGTGTGTGTGGTGTGTGTGTGTGTGTGTGTGTGTGTGTGTGTGTGTGTGTGTGTGTGTGTGTATGCGTGTGTGTGTGTGTGTGTGTGTGTGTGTGTGTGTGCGTGTGTGTGTGGTGTGTGTGTGTGTGTGTGTGTGTGTGTGTGTGTTTGTTGTCTTCAATTTAACGTATATCCACATAGTAATATTAGACGGGGGGAGGGGAGGGGGAGGGAGGGAGGGGATCGGGAGGAGGAGGAGGGGAGGGGGCCGTATTGTGTATGTATGTATTAATGTTCTTGGCTAAGGAGGAAAAAAAAGTCAGAAAAATGAGCATTAACAAAAATCACAATCAACTAGTCTATAACAAATGTCCTACAGGACTATGAAGTAAACATTTCGCAATATTAAACAAACTAGTACTTTTCAAAACGCCTTCAATACAATTTTCAGAAATCACAGGTAAGATTGGTCTTAACCTCTGACATTCAAAAATGATGTGTTTGCTAGAAATTTGTTCACCACATAAACATCTAACATTTTTGCTGTATTTTGTGATGAACGCATTAAGTTTTATCCTATAAGATAGCGAACTAATCTGTCCGAGTTTGATTACGCCAGTATGATTCAAATATAATTTGTTATCCAAACCACGAGAATCAATATATATATATTCTTGGAGAGTCTATCTTTTCTCTGGGTATAGCCTTTAACTCTACTCCATACTGCTTGTTCCAGCAAGTGATAACCCTCCTGAATGGAGTGTGTGTGTGTGTGTGTGTGTGTGTGTGTGTGTGTGTGTGTGTGTGCGTGTGTGCGTGTTGTGTGTGTGTGTGTGTGTGTGTGTGTGTGTGTGCGTGTATGCGTGTGCGTGTGTGTGTGTGTGTGTGTGTGTGTGTGTATGCGTGTGTGTTGTTGTTGTTGTTGTTGTTGTTGATTTATAGTCTGTTCACACTTGGTGATATTAGACTTTACAAGGGAGAGGGAGAAGGAGTGGGGGTTGGGGGAGGGGCACGGAGGAGGACGGGGAGGGGGGGGGGGGGTAATAAATAAGGTCAAGAACAGTACACACTTAAATATAAACTACACTATCACAATTATAAAAATATGCTAATTTGAAATTTAGAGATAATTTTTGCAACCTCAACAATTTCTGAGTTGAAAGAAATAGCGCGAGCCGGTTTAGATTTCGAAATTTCAATGTTTGCCAAGCTTCAAATTGAATGGTTCTGAATTGCAGTACTCACAAAACATAAAATTTCTGGGTGTGAATTTAACCCCTAAACTTAACTGGCGTTTTTACATTGAAAGCTTGATAGCTAAAACAAGGAAACGTTTAAACTTATTGAAAATTATTTGTATTCAACCGTGGGCTCAAGATACAAAAACCCTCCTGCACCTAGCTGTTTCTCTAATATCAAAACTAGTGTACGGACAAGAAGTTTATTTTTCAGCTCCTCAGAGTCTACTGAAAAAATTGCAAAGTATAGACAGCAAAGCTATCAAATTAGCGCTTGGTGTCCCAGTGCACACAAACACATTGAAGGTGTACAAAGAAATTGATGTGCTATCACTGTCAGATCAACGTAGATTAGCTGTGGCCAAATATATTGCAAGAAGTCTTTCAGTACCTAATTCAGTCGAAAACGAAGTTTTGATGGATTCAAATGTTGAATATCCCAAAAGAGCTCAACGGCTAGGTTATCTTTGTCCCGTTCGAAATTACACGAAAGATTCTTTTGAAAAATGCAATATTGATGTCGCTTCACTCTCACATGCTCCTGTTGTTCCCCTGGTGCCTCCATGGGAACATAGACAAGCTATCTTTGATGTCGATTACACTAATGTCCGGAAAAATGATAACATTAACATTTTAACTTCTAAAGTGAGAGAAAACTTAGAAAACAAATATTCAAATCATTTAAAAATTTTTACGGATGGTTCCGTTTGCCAGTTAAGCGCAGGTTCGGGTTTTGTTATTCCGGCTTTAAAAGTTCAAAAAGCACACAGCCTTGGAAAAGGATTTTCTATTTTTACGGCAGAATTGTATGCTATTCTTATGGCATTACTCTTTATTTGTGATAGTAATCATTCTTTCTGTAACATTTTATTTTGTGTTGATTCTAAGGCAGTGTTAGATAGTTTGAAAGTCTGGGATGTTAAAACAAGGAAAGATGTAATCTTTGAAATAAAGCATCTAATTAATTACATTATTTCCACAGGAATTAATATAGTCTTCTGCTGGGTCCCTTCACACTCTGGTATTTATTGGAATGAAATAGCAGATAAACTAGCCAGACGCGGGGTAATGGGCAATGCTGCAAAAAGTAATTTAAAGTTAGATATATATGAAATACATTCGTTATTGAAAAGCTGTTTCCGACTGGAGAAGTCTCAAGATAAATGTGTAATGGAAACATATCCTAGACATATTTCTAGTTTAATATACAAGATACGTTTGAACTCTTGGAAGACCAAATATTCCCAAAATATAGCGTGTGTATGTTCTAAGCCATTATCTGGTGAACACATACTTTTCCATTACCCATTTTAAATGCTCTTTATTCAAAAGCAATGTGTGTGGTGTGGTGTGTGTGTGTGTGTGTGTGTGTGTGTGTTGTGTGTGTGTGTGTTAGTGACAGAGATGCAGAGAGAGATGCAGAGAGAGAGAGAGAGAGAGGAGAGAGAGGAGGAGAGAGAGAGAGAGGAGAGAGAGATGGAGGGAGGGAAGAGAGGAGAGAGAGAGAGAGAGAGGAGAGAGAGAGAGGAGAAGAGAGAGTGAGAGAGAGAGAGAGAGAGAGAGACGATAGACGGCAGGAAGACAGGACAGACAGACAGGCAGACAGACCGATTGGACAGACAGAACGATAGATATGGGAGAGAAAGACAGGCCGGAAATGTCGAATATAATCACATCAGCAGATTGTCCTTGTTGTTCTTATATATATATATTGTGCACGCGCACGACCTGACAATATTATACTGACTGAAACAATTTATTGTCAGATTAACTCATGGTTGTACTCACACACACACACACACACACACACACACACACACACACACACACACACACACAACACACACAATTAATTCTAAAGAACACATTGTAGAAAATTGCTGTGCTCCAGTTAGTTGTAGTGATCACTCAACAATAGGTCTTACTTGGATGAAAAAAGGAGTAAAAATTCCAAAATACGGACACAAGGAAATTTTCTATAGACGTTTTACATATTTCGACAAAAATGCTTTCTAACTGACTTACTTCACTCAGGATTAGAAAACGTTTATCAGATTAGAGACCCGGACTGTGCCGTTAATGAATGGATAAATAAATTCAGTACTGTTTATGATAGACATGCTCCCTTTATAAAAAAAAGAGTTTAAACATTTTAGTAAACCACCTTGGTAACAAAGGAAATAGAAAAGGAAAGTGACGAAAGAGATTATTTAAATATGACAAATCAAAAGTGAAGTACAGACGACAAAGAACAAAGTCACTTCTATGAAGAGGAATGCAAAGCAAAAATATTTCCAAGATTTGGTGTCTTCATCAAAGAACTCTAAATTGATATGGAAAGCCATCAATAGCCTAACTAATAACAACTTACATAGCCGAGTCCAAAGATCATGTAAAGACTTATCACCAGAAGAAATCAATACTCACTTTGCAAATATTGCCGAAATAAAAGTTATAAATAATAAAACGAACAAGAACGACTTAAGCTGTTAGAAGAATTTTGCACTTCAAAGAACATTCATTCCAAATTCAATATTCCATCAGTCGCAGTAAATGAAGTTTTCATGGGACTGTTAAAATTAAAGAAATCGGGAACTAGAGATTTTAGATGGGTTTAGACGGGAAAATTCTAAAATCAGTGCCCCTGTTATTGCAGATTCTCTTACTTATATTTACAATCTATCTATCGATAAGAACAACTTTCCCCCGAATTTAAGAAGCTAGAGTTATACGATTTATAAAACAGGAGATCTGCAAATCCCTCTAACTATAGACCGATTTCTATCCTATCTCTCTTATCTAAACCCTTGAAAGGCATGTTCAATCACAGTTATATTCTCATTTCAAAAGATATGATCTGATTCATGAAACCAATCTGGCTTTCGTGAGAACCATCTTGCCATACAGCACTTACACAAATTATTGAAAATTGTCTTTCAAACATTAATAACAACGAGTTTACAGGAATTCTTTTTGTTGATTTTGCAAAAGCATTTGATGTATCGACCACACTCTGCTATTAAAAAAACTCAGCCATTACAAATTGACCAAACGAAACCCTAAAATTTATTTCTCATTTCTCACAAACCGCTATCAGCTTGTCGAAATAAATTCTAAAACGATCAACGTTGCTACCAGTTAAGTTTGGGGTGCCTCAAGGATCTGTATTAGGACACTTTTGTTTTCTATTTACATTAATGACCTGCCTTTGTACATTCAATGTGTTTGTGAAATGTTCGCTGATGACACTTCTTTACAGATAAAAACAGAAATGCGGCTGAACTCGTAACTAATCTACAAGATAACCTTAACAGACTGACGAATGGACTGAACTGAATCATATGGCTTCAATATCAGCAAAACTAAATGTATTTATGTAACTTCACGACAAAAAGAAAAAAATGTGTTCCCCTTTGCACCATTATACCTCAAAGGACAATTATAAACGAAGTAGTCTCACATAAAGTTTTAGGAGTTACCATCGACAACGATTTACTATGGTCTGAACATATTTCTGATTTAGGGAAAAAAATTTCAAAAAGACTATATCAGCTTTCAAAAATTAAGAATTTTCTAAATCTGTACTCAGGAAATGTTTTTTCATGCACAACATCCTATCTCTAATTAATTATGCATCCACATTATGGGATAACTCAAGTGAAACTAATCTAAAATACATAAATCGATTATACAAAAGAGCTATAAAATTAATTAAATTAAGTCCTAACACGTTGAGTAAAGATGATTTTAAGAATTTGGATATTCTTCCTCTTAAGGAGAGGCTTTATTTTAACAAATATTTGTTCATGTACAATGTTGTGAACGGAATATCTCCGAGAAAAATCGTACGATATTTCTCTATCAATGAAAATAGACACAATCACAAACTTTCCTTTCCCAGACCTCGTAACGATCTGTATAAATCAAGTTTTACTTACTCTGGTGGATCTATTTGGAATAATCTACCGTACACTTGAAATGTATTCGGTCTAGAACTGGTTTTAAAAACGCACTAAAAAAATATTTATTAGAAAAACATATAAACAAAACGTTATTTATTTTGGCTTGTCATGTAATCTCTCTCTCTCTTCTCTCTCTCTCTCTCTCTCTCTCTCTTTCTCTCTCTCTCTCTCTCTTCTATTCTTTTTTCCTTCCTCCTTCTCCTCTTCTTCTTCCTCTTTTCTTCTCTTTCTTCTTGTTCTTGTTCATCTTCTTGTAATAGTTCTTTTCTTCTTCTTCTTCTCTTCTTGTTCATCTTGATCTTCTTCTTATTCTCTCTCTCTCTCTCTCTCTCTCTCTCTCTCTCTCTCTATCTCTCTCTCTTCTCTCTCTCTCTTACTCGCTCGCTCCCTCGCTTCACTCTCACTCTCTTCCTCTTCTCTCCTTTTCTCTCTTCAAGTCTTGATATATAACGTACTTGTATTAATCATGAATTAAAAAAGGTTGAATTGAAACCAGTTTGTGTATAAACTGTTTTAATTGTATTTACACATGGTGTACTTCACATATCTGTTTAAACTTTTATATGTGCTCATGATGTTCCTTTTCCTTAATATATGTGCTTGTGTGTATGTGTGTATGTGTGTGCGTGTGTGTGTGTGTGTGTGTGTGTGTGTGTGTGTGTGTGTGTGTGTGTGTGTGTTTCTATCGGTCTAAATACAATTTCCAATTTCCAATGGATATTGTTTGCATGCTATGTTGTTTACTTGAAATGATTAGTCTTTGGATGTTGCCTTATGATTCTCTTTCTTTGATGTTGCTTATGATGTTCTTTTCTATTGTTTTTGGAGGGCAGGATGTAAAAAAGCTGTATCGCTTACTTTTTACCCTCATTAAAGATCATTTTGACTTGACTTGACTTGACTTGACTTGACACACACATATATTATATATATATATATATATATATATATATATATATATATATATATTTATATATATATATATATATATATATATATTATTATATATGTGTGTGTGTGTGTGTGTGTGTGTGTGTGTGTGTGTGTGTGTGTGTGTGTGTGAGTACAACCATGAGTTAATCTGACAATAAATTGGTTTCAGTCAGTATAATATTGTCAGGGTCGTGCGCGTGCACAATTTTGTTAGGTTAGCAAAACATCTCACACTGTACGGACTATTGTCATGGGTTATGAAAACATGAAATCACACGACATCGACTTTTCAACTGTTTTTTTTTTAAAACAACAACAAACAACAACATTAACAAAAACACAAACTGGCATAGACTATTTTGAAGTGTTATGGAATCGGCAAATACCATCTTGGTTCGTTCTGGTCGGTTATGAAAACAGGATACTGCCGGCATGGAACAGAACTGTGTTATGACAATACAAAATTACGCTGCGCGGATATATTCTCCAGGGTTATAAAAAAAAAACACAAAAAACCCAAAACGGTTATCCAGATTTGAATTAATCTTGCCGGTCATAAAACCATGACATGAACGAGCATGGACATTCTGTTCTAAATAACAGCGAGAACTAATTGTCTGGGGGGGGGGGGGGGGGGGGGGGGGGGAGGGGGGTCGGGGGGTGGGGGGGGGGGGGGGGTCATAAAAGCACAAAATGACCGGGCACGGACTTTGTGATGGGTTGGAAAAGCACGAAAGAACCTGCCGTGGTCTATTCCGGTGGGTTATGCAACGCGAAACTGGCCAGAAAAGAGACTTGCGGGTTTACAAATTCAAGCAACTACGCAGCGGGATGTGGGCTGGTGAGTTATTAAAAACGCTAAATTCACCTCCATAGGTTCACTTCAAAAGGGTGAGTTTAGCTGCCTAGACATCAAAAAGTTCGAAACGGCAGACACGTAACGTTAGAAGCAGCCCACACAAACTTCAGAAGATAGAAAGAAGAGAGGAAAGAAGGAAGAAAGAGAATTATGGCCAGATAGCATTGTAAAGGCAAGGAGTAGTCGAACATGTACATGTCGCCAAATGTGTATACGGATACTGTAAGACGGATCGATAAAGTATGAAAAGGATTTGGAATGGTAACAGCCCTGATATGGCCGCCATGGTAACAGCCCTATATGGCCGCCATGGTAACAGCCCTGATATGGCCGCCATAGTAACAGCCCTGATATGGCCGCTGCGGTCGGCTAGGCTATAAACAGATGTTTTGAATTGAATTTGGCGTCATGGAGAGGGAGGGTAACTCAGTTATTTCAAGGACTCTGCAGCCACAACGGTCACTGAACGAAAAGGATAGGGCTGAGGGTCAGGGCCAGGGTGGGGAAGAGGGAATGCTGGGAGAAGGGATGGGGGAAAGAGGGGTTAGAAGCATTGAGATGGTGGTGGGGTGGGAAGAGTGGGGTGAGGGGGGCAACACCGTTCCTTTCCCTTGACAGGATCGCTGAGCCTTGTTCTTTTTACTGTGGTGAGAAATGGGGATGCAAAGAAGGGGCAATCTCTATCCTGTCTGATCGCCCTTCCACACATTTTGGTTGCAATCTCTCCACGCCCTGTATCCTGCTGCCTCACCAATGCCCACTGCTGTGCCCTACCCACACTCCCACTCCCTGTCCTTACGCCCTGTAGAGCCACTCACGTCCAAATCATGACACGGATACATCGATGCTGCTTCTGATTATCATTCTACCGTGAAAAAAAGAAAGCCACCCCATCTATATCAGATGACTTGATGTACAACAGCTGAGTTAGTCATGACTGAACGACTGAACTCCATCAATATAAGAATGGCAATGGGTTTGGGAGAACAGGAGCCAGACAGACAGCTCAAAAAAGTGCACAGGAGGAGAGAAAATGACTGGGGTATTGGAAAGTTGGCGCAGCGCCAGAACATTTCAGACCGACCTCGTAATCCATGAGAGTGGGGCGGTTGGCTGGACAGTAACACACTTATGCCAGACCATTTCAACGTCTGGAAGCGCCAACCTCTCTGGAGGTGAGTGCAGTCTCATGTAGAGGGAGCACTTGCCTTGAGCAATTGATTTATCCTCTCTTGAGGAAAAACGGGGAGGGAGAGAGGTTTGTAAGTATAGGTATGCACACTGAAACTGAATACTTGGCATCAACAATAATTGAAACTTAAGCGACTTTTCCTTGTAGGCAAAGTGTGTAAACATGCCAACGGCAGATGGCGAACTATTTTTCTTCCTGTGGTCTAGTCTCGAAAGTTCTGTCGGGTCAATCGAACACTTCTACCATCCTGCCAAAGTGCTAGCAATTGTAAAGAAACTCGGTGACAGGAACCATTATGAGTGATGGTCTTATTCATAAAATAAAGAGTGGAGTGTGTGTGTGTGTGTGTGTGTGTGTGTGTGTGTGTGTGTGTGTGTGTGTGTGTGTGTGTGAGTGTGAGGCAGTAGTAGGTAGAGATGGGAAGGTTCATGTGAGTGAAAGCATGTTTGGATGCACACACGCGAGTGCCTGTGTGCGTATAGTGGGAGGTGTGTGTGGTGTGTGTGTGTGTGTGTGTGTGTGTGTGTGTGTGTGTGTGTGTGTGTGTGTGTGTGTCTGTGACAAAGATAGAGAGGTAAATGGGGAGGACAGCACATGTGATACAAGAAGAGACAAGATGGAGAGACACAGAATAACAGAGAGCAGTAAGACAGAGAAGCGAGAAACAGAGATAAAGACAAACAATGTGTAACCCGTCTGTACATGTCAGAGGCATTAAGTATTTCACTGCTCGGATGCTTAGAGAAGAATGAAAATATCTAGTTTGCACACATTTTCTTGTAGAGTAGACCAACACTGTGAAGAATTCTTTAATTATTCATTGAAATGTGTGCTGTTCACTCAGACGTAAATATTATTGTTGCGGTATGACCAAACAGTCAGTGATGATATGAAAAATCCAAATCACAAGTGTATGATCTGCGGTGCTGAACATATATGAAATTACCCAGTATTGCACAGTTTTGTTAGATTAGGAAAACATCTCACACTGTATGGACTATTGTGGTGGGTTACGAAAACATGAACTCACACGACATCCACTTTTCAGATGGTTTATGAAAAGAAAAACCAAATGACTGAGCACAGACTATTTCAAAGTGTACGAAAATACCAGACTACCCATCATGATTCGTTCTGGTCGGTTATGAAAACATGACACTGCCCAGCATGGTATAGAATTGTTTTATGACAGCATAAAATCACGCAGCACGGAATATTCTCGTGGGTTACAAATAAACAGCGAAATTATCCAGATTTGAATATTCTCACTGGTTATAAAACCATGACATCAACGAGCATGGACAATTCTGTTCTAAAATAACAGGGAGAACTAATTGTCTGGGTGGGGGGGGGGGGGGGGGGGGGGGGGTTGTAAAAGCACAAAATGACCGAGCATGGACTTCGCTGATGGTTTTTTAAAAGCACGAAACAACCTACTATGGTCTGTTCCTAAGGGTTATACAATGTGAAACTGGCAGGAAAGAGATTTGCCGGGTTACAAATTCAAGCAACTACGTAGCAGGATGTGTGCTGGTGAGCTATAAAAGCGCCAAATTACCTCTCATAGGTTCACTTTAAAGGGGGTGAATTTAGCAGCCCAGACTTCCAAAAATGTTCGAATCGGCAAACACGTAACTTTAGAAACATCCCACACAAGTTCAGAAGATAGAAAGAAAGAAAGAAAGAAAGAAAGGAAAGAAGGAACAAAGAGAATATGGCCAGATATTATTGTAAAGGCAAGGAGTAGTCGAACATGCACATGTTGCAAATGTGTATATGGATACTGTTAGACGGATCGATAAACGTATGAAAAGGATTTTGACATGGTAACGGCCCTGATATAGCCGCCTGCGGTCGGCTAGGCTATAAACAGATGTTTTGAATTGAATTTGGCGTCCATGGAGAGGGAGGGTACTCGGTTATTTCAATGACTCTGCAGCCACAACGGTCACTGAACGAAAAGGATAGGGCTGAGGGTCAGGGCAGGGTGGGAGAGAGGGAATGCAGGGTGAAGGGGGCTGAGGGTCAGGGCAGGGTGGGAGAGAGGGAATGCAGGGTGAAGGGGGTTGAGGGTCAGGGCCGGGTGGGAGAGAGGGAATGCAGGGTGAAGGGGGCTGAGGGTCAGGGCCGGGTGGGAGAGAGGGAATGCAGGGTGAAGGGGGTTGAGGGTCAGGGCAGGGTGGGAGAGAGGGAATGCAGGGTGGAGGGGGCTGAGGGTCAGGGCCGGGTGGGAGAGAGGGGAATGTTGGGTGGAGGGGGCTGAGGGTCAGGGCCGGGTGGGAGAGGGGAATGTTGGGTGGAGGGGGCTGAGGGTCAGGGCAGGGTGGGAGAGGGGGAATGTTGGGTGGAGGGGGCTGAGGGTCAGGGCAGGTGGGAGAGAGGGAATATTGGGTGAAGGGGGTTGAGGGAAGAGGGGAGAACGAATTGAGATGGGAGTGGGGTGGGTAAGAAGGGGGCTGAGGGGGGCAACACCGTTCCTTTCCCTCGACAGGATCGCTGAGCCTTGTTCTTTTTACTGTGGTGAGAAAGAGGGAATGCAATAGAAGGGACAATCTCTATCCTGTCTGATCTGCCCCTTCCACACATTTTGGTTGCAATCCCTCCACGCCCTGTATCCCTGCTGCCCTCACCAATGCCCACTGCTGTGCCCTACCCACACCCACTCCCTGTCCTTACTCACGCCCTGTAGAGCCACTCCCGTCCCAAATATGTCCTTCCCAATTTCCAAATCCCATCCCATATCCTCATTCCCAACCCACTTTTAATCCCCTACCACGGCCCTAGTCCTACAGTAATCTCCCCCCCCCCCCCCCCTTTGGTCCCTATCTCAATTTCTACTGCTATTCCACCTCCTCCACCCGTCGACCCTCATCCCACCATCCACCCAACCATCCACTTCCCAGAGAGAGGGAAACTTGAAACTCGAAATCTTTAATGAGGGTGAATAGATAAGCTGGAGCTTTTTTACGCTATGCCCTCAAAATAACAATAAACAATAAGGAACAATTACATCAATTTGACAAAATTAAACACAACAATAAGAAAAACATTTTTTTTAATATATAGAAAATAGTAAGCAATCTCCTTATAACGTATTTCACACCACACACACACACACACACACACACACACACACACACACACACACACACAACTGGACTACGTAGACATCACATAGGTATACATAAAACATTTTGTACGTCATCATGTCATGTTACTTATAGCCCAGCCGACTGCGAAGGCCATCTCAGGGCTGCAACAACTTGTTTGTGTCAAAAGGAACATCAAACTTAGGAGAATATACAGGTAAGTGAAACATGATTTACAAATGGTCTATGAGGTATTTGAAATATGCTTTTTTAAACGATGTTAAACTATTTATCTGTTTTAAATGTGTAGGGATTTCACTCCATAATTTACTCCCAGAGTAAGTAAGGGATGACTTGAAAAGATCAGTTCGTGGTCGAGGGGTGTATAGGATATTTTTGCCTCGAATTTTGATTAATGAAAAGAGAGAGAGAGAGAGAGAGAGAGAGAGAGAGAGAGAGAGAGGGGAGGAGACAGAGAGAGAGAGAGACAGCAGAGAGAGATAGATGGACAGACAGGCAGACAGACAGACAGATAGAGACACAGAGATCGCGAGAGTACACCAGTCACTAGTGCGCATGCACACACACACACGCAGACACACACACGCAGACAACACACACACACACACACACACACACACACACACACACACGCACACACACACACACACGCACACACACACACATGCACACACACACACAACACACACACCACCACACACACACACACACACCACACACACACACACACACAAGACTGCAAAAGAAGAGATGATTCAGATACATATATAGGTATTGTTTCTTACTTATCATTCTACCCGTGAAAAAAAAGAAAGCCACCCCCATCTACCAAGATGACTTGATGTAGAACAGCTGAGTTAGTCATGACTGAACGACTGAACTCCATCAAGATAAGAATGGCAATGGGGTTGGGAGAATCAGGAGCCAGACAGACAGCTCAAAAAGTGTACAGGAGGAGAGAAAAAGATGGGGTATTGGAAAAGTTGGCGCAGCGCCAGAACATTTCAGACCGACCTCGTAATCCACTGAGAGTGGGGCGGTTGGCTGGACAGTAACACACTTATGCCAGACCATTTCAACGTCTGGAAGCGCCAACCTCTATGGAGGTGAGTGCAGTCTCATGTAGAGGGAGCACTGCCTTGAGCAATTGATTTATCTCTCTTGAAGGAAAAACGGGGGAGGGAGGGAGGTTTGTAAGTATATGTATGCGCACTGAAACCGAATACTTGGTATCAACAATAATTGAACTTAAGCGACTTTTCCTTGTAGGAAGAGTGTGTAACATTCCAACGGCAGATGGCGAACTATTTTTTCCCCTTTGGTCTAGTCTCGAAAGTTCTGTCAGGTCAAACGAACACTTCTACCGCCCCTGCCAAAGTGCTAGCATTTGTTAAGAAACTCAGTGACAGGAACCATTATGAGCTGAAGGTCTTATTCATAAAATGAAGAGGGGTGTGTGTGTGTGTGTGTGTGTGTGTGTGTGTGTGTGTGTGTGTGTGTGTGTGTGTGTGTGGTGTGTGTGTGTGTGTGTGTGTGTGCGTGCGTGCGTGCGTGCGTGGTGTGTGTGAGGCAGTAATAAGTGGAGATGGGAAGCTTCATGTGAGTGAAAGCATGTGCGGATGCACACACGCAAGTGCCTGTGTGTGTTATAGTGGGAGAAGTGAGGGTGGAGTATGTGTGTGTGTGTGTGTATCTGTGACAAAGATAGAGAGGTAAATGGGAGGACAGCGCATGTGATACAAGAAGAGACAGATGGAGAGACACAGAATAACAGAGAGCAGTAAGAACAGAGAAGTGAGAAACAGAGATAAAGACAAAACAATGTGTAACCGTCTGTACATGTCAGAGGCATTAAGTATTTCACTGTTCGATGCTTAGAGAAGAATGAAAATTACCTAGTTTGCACCAATTTTCTTGCAGAGTAGACCAACACTGCGAAGAATTCCTTAATTACTCATTGAAATGTTTGTTCACTCAGACTTAAAAATATTGTTGCGGTATGACCAAATGGTCAAGTGATGACACTAAAAATCCAAATCACCAAGTGTATGATCTGGGGTACTGAAATATATGAAATTACCAGTATTGCACAGTTTTGTTAGATTAGGAAAACATCTCACACTGTATGGACTATTGTGGTGGCTTACAGAAACATGAAATCACATGACATCCACTTTTCAGATGGTTTATATAAAGAAAAAGCAAAAATGGACTGAGCACAGACTATTTCAAAGTGTTACGAAAACACCAGACTACCCATCATGAGTCGTTCTGGTCGGTTATGAAAAAATGACACTGCCCAGCATGGAATAGAATTGTTTTATAACAATATAAAATTTGCAGCACTGAATATTCTTGTGGGTTATAAAAACAGCGAAATTATCCAGATTTGAATATTGTCATGGTATAAAAACCATGACATCAACGAGCATGGACAATTCTGTTCTAAAATAACAGCCAGAACTAATTGTCGGGGGGGGTGGGGGGGGGGTGGGGGGGGGGGGGGGGTTATAAAAGCACAAAATGACGAGCATGGGCTTTGCTGATGGGTTTTTACAGCACGAAATAACCTACCATGGTCTATTCCTAAGGGTTATTCAATGTGAAACTGGCTAGAAAAGAGATTTTCGGATTACGAATTCAAGCAACTACGCAGTGGATGGTGCTGGTGAGTTACAAAAAGCGCCAAATTACCTCCTATAAGTTCACTTCAAAGGGGTGAATTTAGCTGCCCAGACATCCAAAAATGTTCAAAACGGCAGACACGCAACGTTAGAAACAGCCCACACAACTTCAGAAGATAGAAAGAAAGAAAGAAAAAAAGAAAAAAAGAAAGGAAAAAAGGAAAAGAAGGAAGAAAGGTTTTGGGCCCAGATATTATTGAAAAGGAAGGAATAGTGGGAACATGACATGTCGCAAAGTTTTTTACGGATACGTTGGGGATGACGTGAATGTATGAAAAGGTTTTTTGACATGGTAACACCCTATAGGGCCCGGGCTGCGTGGGTTTTGCCCTTAACAGTGTTTTAAATTAAATTTTGGGTCCAGGGGGAGGGAGGGTAACCGGTTTTTTAAGGACTCTGCACCCACAACCGGTATGAAAAAAAAGGTGGGTGGGGTCAGGGGGGTGGGAGGGGGGAAAATGTGGGGAGGGTGGGGGAAAAGGGGTAAAAGGCATTGAGGGGTGGTGGGGTGGGGAAGAGGGGGGGTGAGGGGGCAAACTTTTCCCTTTTCCCCTTGAAGAATCGCTGAGCCTTGTTCTTTTTACTGTGGTGAGGAAGGGGAGCAAAAAAGGGGACAATTTCTATCCTGTTGATCCGCCCTCCAAAAATTTTGGGTTGCAATCCCTCACGCCCTGTACCCCTGGCCCCACCAATCCCCACTGCTGTGCCTCCCCACACTCCGCTCCCTGTCCTTATCCCCCCCTTAGGCCACTTCCCCCCAAATTCCCTCCCCCAAATTTCCAAATATCCCGTACCCTCAACCCCAACCATCTTTATCCCCCTCCCCCCCCTAGTCCCTACAAAATTTCCCCCCTCCCCCTCCCCCCCCTTCGGTCACTATTTTAATTTGCTGCTCCTTTCTCCCCCTCCTTCCCCCCTCACCCCCACTACCCACCAACCATCATTTCCCCAGCGAGAGGAGGGGGAGAGAAAAGAGAGGGGAGGGGAAAAAGGAGAGAGGGGAGAGAGAGGGGAGAGGAGAAAAAGAGAGACAGACAGAAGACAGAGGGGAAAGGCAGACAGACGGGTGGGACGCGGGCAGAGACCAAATAGTAGAGTCCCATGTCTCTCTTTCTTCACACCCACAACACAAACACACACAACACACACACAACCCCAACACACACCACAAAAGATTGCAAAAAGTGTGCTAGATAATGATACTGTATGTTATCTTTTCCCCGTGGAGAAAAGAAACCCCCCCCCATTACTAAGATGATTTGACGTAGAACAGTGGTTGGTCCAAATTTTGGGGGGGGGTTTGGAGAATAGGAGCAGACAGACAGCTCAAAAAGTGTACAGGGGGAAAAAAAAAGATGGGGGGATTGGAAAAATTGGCGCCGCGCCCCCAACACTTCGACCGCCCCGTAATCCCTGGAGGGGGGGTTGGCTGGAATTAAAACCCCTTTTGCCCGCCCTTTCAAGTTGGAAGGCCCTTCCCCCCCCTTGGAGGTGAGTGCAGTCTATGTAGAGGGAGATTGCCCTTTCCCAATTCATTTCCTTTAGCCCGCTATTATCCCCTCTTGGAGGAAACGGGGGGGGAAGAGGAGGTTTTTTTAAATATGTATGTAAACTGAAATGAATACTTGCATCACAATAATTTAAATAAGCGACTTTTCCTTGTACGAAAGTGTGTAAAAATGAACGGGAGTGGCAAACTATTTTTTTCCTTTGGTCTGGTTTGAAAGTTTCAGCAGGTGAAACGAAATTCCGATGTTTTTTTTGGCCAAAAAAAACGTTCTACCCCCCTGACAAAGTGTACAATTGTAGGGGAAACTTGGTGACAGGAGCCAAATTTTGAGCTGAAGGGGTTTTTATAAAAAAAAAGAGGGGAGTGTGGTGGTGGTGTGTGTGTGTGTGGTGTGTGTGGTGCGTGCGTGCGTGCGTGGTGTGTGGTTTTTGTGTTTGTGTGGTGTGTGTGTGCGCGCACGCAGGGAGAGAAGGAGAGAGGAGAGGAAAAAGAGGAGGAGAAGAGTTATGTCCACATAATGGATGGTGACAATTAAATGAAAAAAAAAGGAATTCATTTTAAAATGTTTGTCGGTTTGTTTGATTGGATGGTGTTTTTAACTGCCCTTGTTATTAGCAGCTAGCTTTCTTCTTCTCCTCCTCTCTCTTCTCTCCTCTTCTCTCTCTCTTCAAAAACGCGAAGGGCGATAAAATTTTTTACCCCCAGGGGGAATATTCTTTTAGGGTTAAAAAAATTTTTCCCCAAATGGGTTTTAAAAAAAAAAAATTTTTTGTTTTCCCCATTT
>CM031620.1:60266610-60341610 GCA_018398815.1 Conus ventricosus | reverse complement strand
CCCTTGCTCTTTTTTTCTCTTTTTTCTTCTTCTTCAGGTTTCCCAAAGACCCTCCGGAATATGTCCAAGTTTCTGTGTCTTTCCCCCTGCGGGCGGAAAGAAAAAATTCCCAGCCGGGCCAAACGGAATCAACTGATGTGGTCCCGGCTTTTTTTTTCCCTGTTTGGGTTTTGGGCTGAAATTCCCGCGGGGTTCGCTTTTCTTTGTCATTTTGGGTTCTTTGTTTTTGTTACTGCTGCTGTGCTGCTGCTGCTGCTGGGGTCTGACGGTGCCGGGCAGAGATTTGAGCTGGTAAACCCCACTGTTTCCAAAATTTGGGTTTTGGGCACGTGGGGGGAAAGCTGTTTTAATGTGTGTGTTTTGTGTGTGTGTGTGTGTGTGTGTGTGTGTTTGTGTGTGTTCTGAGGTGGGGATTGTGTTGTATGTTTGTGTTTTGTGTTTTGTGTGTGTGTGTGTTTTGTTGTGTGTGTGTGTGTGTATGTGTGTGTGTGTTTTGTGTGTGTTTTGTGTGTGGGGTGTGTTGTGTTCTGATGGTGGGGTGTGTGTTTTGGGGTTCTGATGGGTGGTGTGGGGTTTTGTGTTCTGAGGTGTGTGTGTGTGTGGGGTTTGATGTGTGTGTGTTTTGTGTGTGGTTTTGTTTGTGTGTTGAAGTGTGTTTTTGTGTGTGTGTGTGTGTGGTGTGTGCGTGTGTGTGTGTGTGTGTTCTTTGTGTGTGTGTGTGTGTTGTGTGTGTGTGGTGTGTGTTGTGTTGTGTGTGTTCTTGTGTTAATGTTTTCCCGTGTGTGTGGGGTTATGTGTTGTGTGTGTGTGTTCATGTGTTCGTGTGTGTGTGTGTGTGTGGGTGTTCGTGTGTGTGTGTGGGTGGGGTGTGGGTGTGTGTGTGGGGTGTGTTTTGTGTGTGTGTTTTGGTCTTGGGTTTTTGTGTGTGGGTTTTGGGTGTGGTGTTCGTGTGTGTGTGTTTTGTTGGTGTTGTGTGTGTTGTGTGTGGTGTGTGTGGGTGTGTGTGTTGCGTGGTGCGTGCTTTGCGTTGGGGGCGCGCGTGTGTGTGTGTGTGGTGTGTGTTTGTGTGTGTGTGTGTGCCGCGCGCGCGTGTAAAAGGTTTGCCCCATTGATCCCGGAAAAAAGGGACGACAGCCCAAAACTTTTGGGGTTTTGGGGGAAAGGGTCTCCCCGGGACATTTTTTAAAAGGACGGTTCCAGCACTATCAGCACGGCGTTTCCCGGGCCCAAAACCGGGAAAGTTGCAGGATTAGAAAAAAATTTAAACCCAAAAAAGTTTAAAAAAAAAAAAAAAAAAAAAAAAAAATACAACAAAAAAAAAAAGGTCGAAGTTTTTTGAAAAAGTAGGCAAAGTGGTCAGACAAAACAGGAAAATCCATCCCCCCCCCCCCCCCCTTTCCGCGGTCAGCTGGGCGTACCCCCTCAATGCCCAATAAACCCCGTGGAGGAAAGGTCCCAGCCTCTCTGGAGGTTTTGGCACACAGCCCTTTTCCCCCGCCCCCGGGGCACCTGGTACCCCCTAATTTCATACCTGAGCATTTTAAAAACCCCACTCGAGGGGGGGAAGGGAGGGAAGGGTGGGGGGGGGGGGTGGTAGGGGTGGGAGGGGAGGGGGGTTGCAAAATTTATAATATATATTTATATATATTTTTTATATATATACTGCTGAAAAAATTTAAAATTTTGGGGGAAAGAAAAAGTGCAGGTTTAACAATTTTATTTCATTTAGTAAGATTGGCAAAGGTTTTTAAATTTAAAAATAAAAATAAAAAATATTAAAGATGAAGAAAATTGGGGGGAATTTTTATAAATAGGGAAAAAAACCCTTTCACTAGCTGCCTGGGGGGGAAACCCAATCGTACCCCCTTCGAAGACAGTTCTTTTTGTTTTTCCCTGCCCCTTTGGCCTTTCGTCCGCGGGGTGGGACCCCATCGGAGCACGGCTGATTGTGTTTTGTCCCCTTTGGGTGTCAAATTTGAGCCTTTCCAAAGTCCTTTAATTCTGTGGTGTTTCATCCCCAAGGGGTTCAAAAAGAATCCAACGCCCCCCAAAAGCGCCGGGAAAGGGTTTGTAAAATGGAAAAAAAAGGAAAAAGTGGGGGAGAGGAAAAATTCCCCCCAAAAAAAACTTAAAAGCATTTGAAAACATTTAAAAAATATGGGGCCCCCAAATTTTTGGCCATTTAATATATATATTTTATATTTATAATTTTTTATATATATATATAATATAAAATATATTTATATATATGGTGTGGGTGTGGGGGTGTGTGTGTGTGTGTGTGTGTGTGTTATTTTTTGCCCCCAAAAAACCCAGGGAAGTATTTGGGCTTCACTGGTTTTTGATTTTGGGTGTGACTTTTAAAGGGTTTTTGGAAAGCGCGCGTGCCACAATGACAGTAGAAAAAACACTTAACTGGGAGTAGTCTAAATTGCTGCACCCAAAAGGCTGCTTCCACGGCTGACAATTCTCAAGAAGCTCTCTACATTTTGTCAGGGCTTACTTTTGACCTGAAGTGTTCTTTAAAAGGGAAGGGAGGGGTGTTTTGTGTGGGGGTTTTTTTTCCTTTTTTCGGAATGTTTTGTGTGTTGTGATTGGATTGGGTGAGTGGGGTGAGGGGTGAATGTGTGTGTGTTTTGTGTGTGTGTGTGTGTGTTGTGTGTGTTTTTGTGTGTGTGTTTTGTGGGGTTGTGGTTTTTTGGGGTTTTGTGTGTGTTTTTTGTGTGTGAGTGAGTGGGGTTAAATTGTGTGTGTGTGTGTGTTTTGTGTGTGTGTGTGTGTGTGTGTGTGTTTGTTGTGTGTGAGTGATTTAAATGTGTGTGTGTGTGTGTGTGTGTGTGTGGGTGTGTGGGTTTTGTGTGTGTGTGAATTTGTGGGTGTGTGTGTGTGTGTGTGTGTGTGTTGTGTGTGTTGTGGAAAAGAGAGAGAGAGAGAGAGAGAGAGAGAGAGAGAGATGGGGGGAGAGGGGGGAGGGGGGGAAAGAGAGAGATGGAGGGGAGAGAGGGGAACCTCACACCCCAATTTCCTGACTTTTATTGAATAAAAAAAATTTTTTCATTTTTTCTTTTAAAGGGGGGATGGGCAAAAATTGTTTTTCCTTAAACACAATTCTTTGGTCCCCGACATCGCAATTCCAATGAAGGGGGGGCCCAAAAAAAAAAATTTCTTAAAAAATTAAATCAACAGGATTTTTTATTACCCCCCTTGCCCCCAAACCCAGTTTTCAGTTTCTTTAAATTTAATAGATTCCTCAATCATTATTAATAAAAAGTTTACGAGCTTCCTTTTTTTAATTTCTTTCCCTTGGGTTTATTGTTTAAAGTTTTAATTTGTCCATTAAAAAAACCATCATTCCCACCCATGAACACACCCTTCTTCAGTTTCCCCCTTGTATCGCTGGGTTCTTCTTGGGGAAACGTTTTTACAGAAAACGTGGATTGTCTTACAGACATTTCTTCGGCACGGACTTCCCTTACGACAAAAATTCCCTTTCAGCGTTATTGACGGCTTTTCAATTTTCCCCTTAAATTTTTCATACACAATGCATTCAAACTACAGGGGGACCGTCTTCTTTAGCCCCTTTGAACACAGGACAAAATTAAGGGTTTTGGGTACCAAATTCCCTTCTGTTTCTCTTTTAATGCACACTTATTGGAGAAATGCCAAATCTAAATTTAAAATTATGCTTTTTTTGGCACCGTGATATTCGAAACCCAAATTTATGCTCTGTTCGTGGGGGAACGTTTAAAAGCTAGAATACAGTTAAAAAACTTTCTGCTGATTCCGGGTTTTTTTCTTTGCTAAGTTTGTGCATATGATCGCGGTCTCTGTCAAAAAATTTGGGTAAAAACTTTTCCCATATTGCCAACACTCTGTTGAAACCAAACATCCCCAAATCCGTTTACAAATTTTTAATTAAACTGTCTCACTTTAAAACCCCCTTGTTTTTTTTCCCCAATTCTTGAAGGTGGTTTAAAATTATAGGCTTTTTTTGGGGTAGTCTTTTTTCTGCGTTTAAAAACTTTAGCCGTAGGGATACCCCTTTTTTCACCCGGGTTTAAACATACATTGGATTTCGGCGGGTCCCCCAGACCATTTTGTTTGGCTTTTGGGCTTACTTACTTTCAAGAACGTTTACAGGCAAACTTTTGTGACTTCTCTGGGACCCGAGCTGTGATCCCCCCAGCCTCGACCCGTTCCATTAAAATGGGAGCAATCTGAGGTCTTTACATCTTAAAAAACAATTTCTCGATATATCTCCAAATTTCCAAAGGCATCAAGGAGCTGAGTTTTTTTAAATTTTTTGCTTTATTTTGGGGGGGCCTTTTTCCACCGCATACTTTTAGTGAAACCCTTTGGTTTTTTAAAAAGGGACCCCAAAATTTTTTAAATAACTTTTGCTCCCGTTATATGTTCCTCGCCATATTTCCTTTCTTCTTTCTGCCCCGAAACCCCCCTTTTAAGAAAAATTTTTTTTCGTTTTTTTCCAGTTTAAAGTTTTTTTCTTTTTTTGTCTCTAATTGTTTGGGGTTATCAATTTGTTTTTGTAAGGGCCCTTGGGACGTATAAAGCTAAAAAAAACATCATCAGCAAACAACAATTCAAGCCTTTTAAAAGGGGGCGGGTGCAAAACTGTTTTCCCAAAAAGGTCCCCCTTTGGAAGCAACTTCTAACGCTAGTTCATTTATCAAAACAAAATAACGTGGGTGAAAATTACACACCCTTGGGCCTTTTCCATCCACTGGGCACTCAAAAAATTCAGTAAGAACATCGGGGAAATCTTACACCGATCTCCACTTTGATACATACATCGCAGTACCCTTTAGAATTTTATTCCAACCCCAAATTTTCAAAGCACATTCCAAAAAAATTTTTCGATTAACTGTTTCAAATGTTTTTTTTAAAGCCCCCGAAGAAAACTTAAACTTTTCCGGCCCCTTTTCTAAAAAAAATTTTCTTTTGCACTATAGAATACGGGGACAAATATATTGTCGGAAGGGGGGAATAACCTGTTTCCAAAAAACCATTTTTGTTCCTCGGAAATCTTTTCTTTCTCTTCTCCCCCAATGTGTGAGGCGGTTTTTTAAAACCCCTGGCAAACACTTTTCCAAGTAAAACTCATTAGAGACACCCCTTTTTTAATTGTCGGATTATCAATATTTTCCATTTTTTGTGTAGAGGTAAAATTGATAGCCAGTTCCACACGCTTGGTAATTTTGTAGGGAAAAATTATATAAATTAAACAAAAAACGGGAAAGGTTGGGATGCAATCAGTAGAGTTTTTCCCAAACTTTTTTCCCTAAAATCCCAAATCGGTCCAGGAGCTTTGCACAATTTCAGGGGAGCGAATGCTTCTATGTTTTTCTTCCGTGAAAAATTGGGCCCTATCGGGCTCAATCCTTTTGAGGATTTTCACCATTATCTTGGGGAGTTGTCCATAACGTTTTAAAAACAGAATTAAATACGGGGGAAAAAGAGTGAGAGAGAGGAGAAGAGATGGGGGGAGAGAGAGGAGAGAGGGAGAGAGGGGAGAGAGAGAGAGATTCTACATGAAAAAAAATTCCCCGTTTGGGGAAAACCCTGGGGCATTTTTCCCCCCAAATTTTTTCTTCTTGACCCAAAAAAAAAGTTTTTTTTTTTCCCCCCAGGGGTGGATTTTTTAAAACAGGATATGAGTTCAAACCCGTTTTCTTTTGGTTTTTTTTTTGTTTTTTTGTTTTGTTCGGGAAGGGCCAGCTTGCCAAAACCCTTTTCCCACAAACGGAAAAATCCCGGGGTTTGAAGTATTTTAATTTTTAATTTTGCCCCCCCCCCTCCCTCCTTTTAAAAACACGGGTTTTGTTTCAAAAGCAAGCCAAAAAAGGGGGTAAAACATAATTGAGGGTTTTTGATGGGATCTTCTTTGGTTGTTGCTGTTGCTGTTTTTTGTTTTTTGGTGGGGGTTTGGGGTGGTGGGTGGTGGGGGTTTGGTGATGTTTTTTGTTGCTGTTTTGTGCTGCAGGGCTGCTCCTGTTGGGGGTTGTTGTTGACGTTTAGTTCAAAAACGAAAATTTTCATCCCCCTTTTTACTTGAAAAGCTTTCAATTCCTTGAAGGGGCCTGTCAGTTTAAAAGCGAAGGGTTTTGAAAAGGGGAAACGGGGGAATTTTGGGCCAGAGCGGGGGCGATTGGACGGGAATTTCTAAAAAAATTTTGGGAGAAGTTATTGTTTCCCGCACCGAAAAAAAAAAAAAAAAACCCCAAACCAAAAAAAACAACCAACAAAAAACCCCCCCCCCCCCCAAAGAAACACCACACAAAAACCCTGGGGCAAAACGAATAAAAGGCAAAGCACGACGCGTTTGGCCTCTTAGGTTTTTCTTCAGGCAAGGGGACACAACACTCAGGAAACCCCGGTAAACGAACGAGAAATTCACTTCTTTCATCCTTTTCCCGGCGCAATTTGCTCGTTCTTTTCTTTCCTTTCCCGAGTGTTGTGTTGTGTCTTTGGCGGGAAGAAGCCCAAAGGGGGTCGAAACGGTCCGTTTGGTCTTGTGATTTTTTTGTCTGGGTTTTTTTTGGGCCCGGGCGTTTTTATCGATAACTTTTCAAATTTGGAAAGGAAAAGTAAAAGAGAGGACGGGAAAAATTTAAAAGAGAGGACAGGAAATTGAAAGAGAGGACGGGAAAAGGGAAAAGAGGGAACAGGAAAATTTTAAAAGGGAGAGGACGGGAAAAAAAGGGGGAAAAAGGGGAAAACAGGGGAAAGTGAAAGGGGGCGGGGAAAAAAGTGAAAGAGAGGAACGGAAAAGTGAAAGAGGGGGAACGGGGAAAAGTGAAAGAGGGAAGGAAAAGTGAAAGAAAAGGAAAAAAGGGAAAAGTGAAAGAGAGGAACGGGGAAAAGTGAAAGGGGAAACGGGAAACCTTGGGGGAAACCGGGAAAAAGGGAAAGAGGGGAACGGGGAAACGGCGTGGGTGGAGGGGAAGAGAGGTTGGGGCAGGGGGGGGGAGGGGGGTGGAAAATTTTAAGTAAAAGATGTGAATGTGAGAGGGGGGGGGGGGGGGGGGGGGGGGGGAGCAGAGAGAGGAAAGGGGAAAAAAATTTTCGGGTCAAAGGGAATCCAAAGTACTACGTCCAAGTTGAAAACATGTTTTTTATTAAAGAACCTTAAAATTGATGCACAAAAAGATGCGTTCGACTGAAAAAACAAAAAGGGGGGGCCTTTCTTGATGAGGGGGGGAATAAAGAAAATTTTCGTGACAAATGGAAGCAAAATTCTTGAAGCTGGAGTGACGTTACTTGTATCAGCGGGTTTGCTTTTTGGGTTTTTCGACTTAACGAAAAAGTAAAAAACGTTTAACCAGCTTTTCCCGGTTTTACACCAAACAACCCCCTTTTTTTCGGGGGGGGGGGGGGGGGGGGGGGTTTGGTGTTTTTACTTTCATTTTCCCTCCCCCTCTTCATCATCCCCCTTCATAAACTCCCCCCCAAATCCCCCTGTTTCCTCATCAGCGGGCAGCCAGAAACAGCGGCAGTAGACCCATAAACCCAAAACCACCCCTTCATCTCATCATCATCTTTCCTCATCATCCCATCATCACCACCCATCCTCCTCTTCCTCCACTATCTTTCATCTTTCTTCATCCCACCACCTCTTCATTTTATCTTTTTTTCAATTTTTGTTGTTGTTTTTTCTTTTCTATCTCATTTTTTTCAAGGGAACCATTAGCCCCTATCCGGGCTAGGGCCAAGCTTTTAAGCGCTTTACTACCACCCTCTCGTTCCACAACGGGCTGTTTCAAGGTAGAGCCGACAAAAGGGAGCTGCCCTGCTGGGCTTCATTCATTTCTTTTCCCCGTTTTCATTCAGTCAAATTTCTTTTCCATTCGTTTTCTTTTTCAATGGCATTCTTTCGGTGCTTTGGTTTAGGGTATGGGTCTTATCTTTCCCAAAACGGCCCAAACTAAACCCTCTCCCCGGGTTTGGCGATGGGATTGTACGTACGTGTATTTGTTTTTCTTTGTATTCACACTTTGGGAATTTGGTGGGTAGGGTTGCCTGTCTTTTAAGTATTTAAAAAACTTTGTAGTGGGAAACGTTTTACAGTAGACCCTTTGCCATTAAAACAAAAATATGAGAGTTCTCTCTCCCCGTCCAAAGAGGTAGAGTCGCATTCTTCCTTGAGCTCTTGCCTTTTTGTTTTGTGTTTTTTTTCATCACTCCGTAAGATACAGAAATCACTTTCCCCAAATGTCAAGTCTCGTTTCACGCATAACCCTTTTTTGTTCTTCTGTTTTGATCGCAATTTTAAAATTTGAAAAAGTTTTTCCTTTCCGGGAGCTTTTACAGGTAATAACCCAAAAATTTTAAAAAAAAAAAAAAATTGAAAAAGTCCCCCCCCAAAAAAACGTTGACACAGAACCACAAGAAAAAACCGACGCGTTTCGACCCCCTTTGGGGTTGGGCAGGCAAGTTACACGACTTTTAAAGGGCCATCTTGCGCCGAATTGAGATGGATAAGGGGATTGCTCGTGCATTTTTCTTTTTTGGGGTTGGGGTGTATTTTGGGCCGAGGAAGACCAAAGAGGTCGGAACGCGTGGGTTTTTTGGTTTTGTTTCTTTTGGTCGCCCTTTTTTTTCTTTGCCCCAGAGTTTATCATTTTCTTCAATTTTTTAGTTTCCCCCGCCTCCCGTCGCCCCCCTTTTGAAACTGATCTCATTTTTCGTTTCAGTTTCTTAAAGGGGGTCACTGCGTGCGGGACTGGTCCATTTACTTTTTACACCACACCCGCAAGTTTTAAAAACCCACCACTGCGCATGTTTTTTTAAGTGTGGATAAATAAATTTAACAATTTAAGTTTCAGAAAAGTAAGAAAGGGGTTCGGGGCTACGACTTAGCGATGTCTGCCCTTCGCATTAGGCTAAGCGTGGTCGGGCCTTGCGTGCCTTACCTAACCCCTTTTGGTTTTGTCTAGATGTAAAAAAATCACAAGTCAAATTATGCATCGGGCTGGTGTTTCCCCACTCGGTCCTTTTTTTCTTTTGTTGGTTTGGGTTTGTTCCCCCTCCGTTTGTTCTTTTAATTGTACAGGTTTCCCCTTCACTTGCAAGGTGAGTAAATGCCCCACCCCGGGCTGCCCTTGCATTCTTTCCATTGTATACTCTTTTATTTACCCTTCGTTTTTTCGTTTTCTCTTTTCCCATTTTTTTCTTTTCTTTATTTTTCCCTTTTGTCTTTTTTTTTGGAAATAATGTTTTTGGCAATGGGACTTTTTTGTGCCAAAGTGTAAAAAGGAAAAGGATTTCGGGTTTTAGACAGGGCAGAGGGGAGAGAGAGTGAGAGAGAGAGGGGGGATAGAGAGAGGATGAGAAGGGGGAGAGAGAGAGAAAACAGGGAGACAGCAGACACACCGACGACAGACGGGCAGATTACAAACCCCCAGAGCGAAGAGGGGGGATTTGAGAGGGAGACAAACGAAATGGGATTAACGAGGCGGGGGGAGAAAAAAAAATACCAAGGGGAGGGAGAGGAAAAGGGGCATAAGGAAACCCGGGGATTGCCCCCATGCAGAGGTTTTTCAACTTGTGCAGGCTAATTTATCCTCGGCTTTTAGTCGCCAAATGGGGAGGTCAAAACCATACATTGTTTTTTTATGGCAACCCGTGCTGTTTTCCGGTGTGGGGGGGGGGGAAAGGGGGTGGGGAATGGTGGGGGGGGGGGGGGGGGGGGGTGGGGAGGGGGGATTGGGTGGGGCCCGGGGGAGGAGGGGCGTGGGCCGGGAAAACGGGCCCGGGGGGGGAAACCCAAACAATAGGGGGGAGGTGGAGGTGGGGGGTGGGGGGGGGGGGGTGGGGGGATTAGAGGCGTGTGACCCTTTTCTCTTGCCGCGTGTGAATGTTTTGTGTGTTGTGTGTTGTGTGTGTGTTGTGTGTGTGTTTGTGTGGGGGTGTGGTTGTGGGGTGTTTTGTGTGTGTGCGCGCGCGGGGCGCGTGTGAGTTTGCACTTGAATTTTTTTATGGGGGAATTGGGGTTTTTAAAAATTTACCCTCGTTATTATGACCCAAAAAAACGGGCGACGACGCAACAAAAACAGGTTAATATTAAAAACAACAATAACAATTTAAAGATTAATTTAAAGGTTTAAAAATTTTAAAATTAATTTAAAAATAATTAAAAATTAAAAATTTAAAAATATAATAACAGCAACAACCCAAAAAAATGATTTTAAAAAATTTGTGATTTTTAAAAATGATAATAATGTTTATGACGTTTATGATTGTGTCCACCACGGGCAATTTTAAAGACAATGATTTTGCCTGACATATTTGTGGGGGGAACCAAAAATAACGTGATGCCCCTAATACACTTATCCGTGTGGGAATTCTGGCCGAGTATTTAAGACACATGAAATATATCTGGCGGTTGATGAAAAAATGGACAACCCCCCCGCACGGACATTTCTGGTGGGTTATTAAAACTGAAAATTACCCAGCAGTCATTGCTTGCGGGTCATGAAAACACAAAAATTTTCCCTGCGGGGACTAGTTTGGGGGGGGTTATTTTTTAAAAAAAAAAGTTACCCCTCCCCCCCCCCCCCCCCCCCCCGCCCCCAAAATGAGCTACTCCCAAAGCATTTTCAAGGGGACAAAAAGATATCTTAAAGGGCTGTGCTTTTATAAAGGGGACGGGAAATTTGTAAGCTTTGCTTTCTTGGCGGCCTACAGAAGCAGAAAACAATTAAATTTTTCAAGAAGGGGGGTAACTCTTGGCTCCCACAAAAAAACAAATCACGCCCCCAACTCCAAAGGAATGCTGCTTCGACACCGTTTTGCCTACAGTTTTGAAGCACAGGACAAAAGGGGAAAAAACAAGGCAACCCTCCCTCCCCAAAAAGGATTTTCAAGCTTTCCTTTTTTGGGCCCTTGTACCGGACACTTTCACAGCAGAACAAAAATTTGGGAAATGAAAAAATGCAATTTGATATTTATTCAAGACTGACAGAGCCTTTCGATCTTTAATACAGTAGGGCAAGTACTTTGGCGACCCAAACAAATTTCGCTTTTTTTGGATTTGATTGAATTTAAAAATACGAAAAAGGTTGGTATGTTCAAGGACATATTTAAAAAAGCTGGCAAAGGGGGATTTTCGTTTTTTTTTAAAAAAAACCCCATTGCCCCGGAGGGAAACCTTGCAGATTTTCCTTTGGGCTTTTTTTTTAGTTGGGTTTTTAAAAACACTACATTTTTCCCCGGATGGAGCTTGCCCAGATTTCCCTGGTCGTTTTTCGTGGGGTTTTTTAAAAAAATTCATTTCCTGGATGGGGGCCTTGTAGGGTTACGGAAACAAAGAAACTAAACAGCCAAGGGAAAAGCTTCGGTGAGCGTTTTAAAAAAGCCGAAAATTACCCCCCCCCCCCCCCCGCCCCCCTCCCCAAAAAAACCGCTTCAAAAACAGGGTTTAGCGACCAGATAAAATTCCCAAAAAACGGAAGGAACGTTAGACCGGGGAAGAAACGACCCAAACCTCTTTATTTTAAGAAAAATTTAAAAGGGCGGCAGAAAAAAATATTTATTTTAATAATAAAATTTTTATATATGTTTTAAACGGAAAGATTGTTCAAGGGAAAGGGATTTCACAAAAAGTTTTTAAAAAAGGGTACTGAGGACGATCAAAAAAATAGTTTTTATAAGGCACACACACACACCCTGCCCAGGGCATGTCCAACAGCCCCCCTGCTATGTCCCTTTCCCGGCCGGCCCGGGCTGCCCAAACCCAAAATACACTTAAATGAAATTCCAAAGCACGTGACGAGTCCCCCTTTGTTTTTCTTTTAAAAGGGTTGAGCTCACAAAAGGAACACGGGAAAAAAACGGAAAAGGGTGGGAAAGGGAAAAGGGTGGGCCCGGGGTGGGGGTGGGGGGGGGGGTGGGGGGGTGGGGAGACAGAACATGTAATAGGGGGGGGATGAAATATCCAGGGTTTGGGGTGGGGGCTGGGGGCAGCCAGCCCGCCCCTTAAAAACCCCGGGGGCTTTCAAGCCCTTTTTTCTTTTTTTTTATTGGGGGGCGGAAGGGGGAGGGGGGCGGGGGATGGGGGGGGGGGGGTGTGGGGTGTGTGTGTTGTGGGGGGGGGGGGGTGGGGGGGGGGGTTTGGGGGGAGGGAAGCAACCCCGGCCCGGGAAAGGAAAAAACTTTAACCCCCTTTTCCTCCTTCTGATCCAAACCCACCGCGTAATTTTGGGGGGCAGGCCTCTCCTTTCCCCCCCCCCCCCCCCCCCCTTTTCCTTCTTTATCCCTTCCCGTCCCTTTCTCAACTTCCCCTCCGTGCTCCAGTCCCCAAACCCGTTCCCGCTTTTCCTTTTTCGCTACCACCCTCCCCTGTCCCCACTTTCTGGGCCCTAAACCACCCCCCCCTGTCCCCCCCTTGGGGTCCCATCAACCCCCCTGTCCCCCTGCTGTCCCTATCCCCCTCCCCCGTCCCCATGTTTTCCCTTTCCCCCTTTCCCCCGTCCCACTGCTGTCCCCCATTCACCCTCCCCTGTCCCCACTGCTGTCCCTAACCCCCCTCGCCTGTCCCCCTGCTGTCCCCATTCCACCCACGTGTGGGTGTGTGTGTGTGTGGGTGTGTTGGGGTTGGGTGTGTGTGTGTGTGTGTGGGTGTGGGTGTTTTATGGTGTTTTGGTGTGTGTTGTGTGTTGTTGGGGTGGTGTGTGCGGGTGTGTGGTGTGTGTGTGTGTGTTGTGTGTGTGTGTGTGTTTTTTTGTCTTCAATTTTTAAGTTTTATCCAAAATAGTAATATTAGGGCGGGGGGGGGGGAGGGGGGGGGAGGGAGGGGTGGGAGGGGGAGGGGGGGGGGGCCGTTTTGTGTATGTATGTAATTTAAAGTCTCTTGGGGGTAAGGAGGAAAAAAAAAACAGAAAAAATGGCATTAACAAAAAAACAAAATTAAATTGTCTATAAAAATGTTTTTCGGGGGCTATGGGAAATAAAAAATTTTGCAAAATTAAAAAAACTAGTACTTTTTAAAACGCCCTTTAAAAACAAATTTTCGAAATCACAGGTAAGATTGGGTCTTAACCTCTGGGGCTTTTAAAAATATGTGGTTTGCTAGAAATTTGTTCACCACTAAACATTTTAAAAATTTTTTTCTGTATTTTGGGGATGAACGCATTAAATTTTATCCCCATAAGATTTGCGAACTAAACTGTCCGGGGTTTGATTTGCCAGTATGATTCAAATTAAATTTTTTATCCAAACCACGAGAATCAATTTTATATATATTCTTGGGGAGTCTTTTTTTCTTGGGTTTTAGCCTTTAACTTCTCCATACTGCTTGTTCAGCAAAATGATAACCCTCCCGAAAGGAGTGTGTGTGGTGTGTGTGGGTGGGTGTGTGTTGTGGGGTGTGTTGTTTCGTGTGTGCGTGTTGGGGTGTGTGTGTTGTTGGTGTGTGGTGTGTGGGCGTGTATGCGTGTGGGGTGTGTGTGTGTGTGTTTGTTGGGGGGTGTTTGGTGTGTGTTGTTGTTGTTGTTTTGTTGTTTTTGATTTATAGTCTGTTCACACTTGGGTGATATTAGACTTTACAAGGGGAGGGGGAAAAAGGGTGGGGGTTTTTGGGGGTTTGGGGGGGGGGAGGAAAAGGGGGACGGGGAGGGGGGGGGGGGGGAATAAAAAAGGGCAAGAAAAGTTTCACCCCTTAAATATAAAAATACCTATTAAAAATTTTTAAAAAATGCTTTTTTTGAAAATTTTTGAGATAATTTTGCAAAACCCCAACAATTTCTGAGTTGGAAAAAAATAGCGCGAGCCCGGGTTTTGATTTCCCAAATTTCAATGTTTGGGCCCAAACCCTTTAAATTTTAATGGTTTGAATTGCAAATTTCTAAAAAAACAAAAAAATTTCTGGGTGTGAAATTTTAACCCAAACTTAAAATGGCGGGGGTTTTCTTTTAAAAACTTTATAGCTAAAACAAGGGGAAAGTTTAAAAATTTTTGAAAATTATTTGTATTCAAAAGGGGGGCTCAAAAATAAAAAAAACCCTCCCGCACCTAGCTGTTTCTCTAATATCAAAACTTGTGTTGGGAAAAAAGTTTATTTTTTTGCTCCTCAGAGTTTTACTGAAAAAAATTTCAAGGGATTGACAGCAAAAAACTATCCCAAAATTTGCGCTTGGTGGGCCCCGTTTCACACCAAAAAACATTGAAGGTGTACCCAAAAAAAATTGTTTTGCTATCCTGTCAGTTTAACGGTTTGAGTTTGCTTTTGGGGCCAAAAAATATTGCAAGAAATCTTTCAGTACCTAATTTAGTCGGGAAAAAGAAGTTTTGTGGATTTTAAAAAGTTGAATATCCCAAAAAAGCTTTAACGGCTAGGATTTTTTCCCCTTCGTTTGGGGGTTTTTTTGGGAAAAACGTGGGTTTTTGGTTTTTTTTGGTTTTTTTGCGTTTTTTATTTTTTTTTTTTAAACTTTTTCCCTTTTGTTGGGAAAATTAGAAAAAATTCTTTTAAAAATTTTTTGGTTGGGTTCCCCTTTCCCCCTTCCATTGGGGGTTTTTTTTTCCCCTTTGGTTGCCCTTGGGGAAAAGGGGCCCATTTTTGGGGTTTTTCCATTCCAAATTTTTGGAAAAAAAATTTTTCTTAAAAATTTTTTAAAATTTTAAAGGTTTTTTAGGAAAAATTTTTAAAAAAAATTAATTTTTAAAATCATTTAAAAAATTTTACGGAAATTTCCGTTTGCCGGGGTTTCCATTGGGTTTTTTATTGGTGGAAAAAATTAAAAAGCCAAAACCAAGGGGCCTTGGAAAAAAAATTTTTTAAATTTTTGGAAATTGAAAAACATTTTTATTGGAAACCCGTTTTGTGGGGTAGTTAAATAAAAATTTTTTGGAAAAATTTTATTTTGTTTAATTTAACAAGATAGTTTTAAATCTTTGGGTTTAAAAAAGGTGGATTTTTTAACCTTTTGGGAAATTAAAAATTTTAAATTTAATTTAAACCTTTATTTTTAGGAAATTTTTGTTTTTGTGGGGTTTTTTGGTTTTTTTGGATGAAAAGCAGGGGAAAAATGCAGAGGGGGGAAAGGTAAATGGGGAAATGTGGGGGGGGGAAAATTAAAAAGGGAAAAGAAAAAAGGGAAAGGAAAAAGCGCCGATGGAGGGGGAAGGGTTTAAAGAAAGGAATGGAAAAACGGACCAGCAACAGGAAAAACAAGGAACGGAAATCTTGGGAAGGACAAATTTAAAATTAGCGGAAAAAACAAAAACCAAATTGGTTTAAAACACATTAATTTTCCTTTTTTAATTTTTATTTCAAAAGCAATTTTTGGTGGTTTTTTTGTTGGGTTTTCTGGTTTTATTCCCCCTTTTTTAAAAAAAATCAAAATCAAAAAAAAAAAAATTTTTTAAAAAGGGGAAAAAAGGAGAAAGCTGGAGGGGAGGGAAGAAAAAGGAGGATGAAAAAAAGGGAGAAAAGGGGTTAAAAGGAAAAGGAAGAGACGTTTTTAAAACGGGCAAAAAGCCAACGGCGACCCGAGGGAAAAAAACGAAAAGAATTAGAAAAACCCCCCGGGAAAAGTGGGGTAAATAATTCCCGCGTTTTTTTGAAAGTTCCCCTTTAAAAAAATTTTTAAAATTTTGTTCCCCCGCAAGGAAATTTAAAAAAATGACGAAAAATTTAAAAAATCAAATTAAAAATGGTTGAACCTAAAAAACACTTTAAAAAACAAAACAAAAATTTTAACCACAAAAACCTTAAAATTTTTTGGGAACCCCAAAAGGTAAAAAAATTCTGGGTCCAAAAATTTTTTGTAAAAATGATCACCCAAAAATATTTTTACTTTTTAAATTTGGGAAAAAAAAGAAAATTTAAAAAAACGGACAAGGGAAATTTTTAAAGCTTTTAAAAATTTTTTTACCCAAAAATTCCTTTTTAAATTAATTTTTCATCAGGATTTAAAAAAAGGGTTTTCATGGGGGCTGTTAAAAAAAGGAAAAGGGGGAAATTTAAATTTAGATGGGGTTTTTTGGGAAAATTTAAACCCTGCCCCTTTATAAAAAAAATTTTAAAAATTTTAGTTTAAACCAAATTTCCCCCCTTTTGGAAAACAAAGGGGAAAAAAGAAAAAAAGTGAGATTGAAATTTTAAATAGGGCCAAATCCAAAAAGGTGAAAAATTTTTTTTTTTAAAAAAGGACAAAAGGGAACCAATCTTCTTTGGGGAATTTTCCAAGCAAAAAATTTTTTCCCAAAATGTTTTTTGTCTTTCAAACTTAATTATATGGAAAGGAAATTTTTTTGTTAACAATAATCTTTTATTTGCCCACCAAAATCATTAAAAAAAATCACCAAAGGAACCCAAAAAATACCCCAAATTTTTTTTTATTTTCCCAAAAAAACCCCCGTTTTAAATAATAAAAACGAATAAAAGCAAAGCTTTAGAAGTTTTTGCCTTTAAAGGGGCTTAAATTCCCCCTTTTTTTATTTCATTAGGTCCGCATTAAATTTTTAAGTTGTTATGGGAAATTTTTAAAATTTAAAAAAAAAAGGGGGAAAAAAGAATTTTAAAAATTTAACGGGAAAATTCTAAAAATCAATTTTGGGTTAAAATTCGAAAACCCAAAAATTTTTATTTAAATTACACAAAAAAAAAAAAATTTTCCCCCCCGAATTTAATAACCCCAAGGCAAATTAAAAAACAATTTTAAAAATGTTTTGGAGTTCCCCCCTAAATAAACGATTTCTATTTTAAAAATTTTTCTAAATTTGGGGAAAAAATTTCAAAAAAGGATATTTTCATTTCAAAAATTTGAAATTTTCTAAAAAACCCAAATTTTTTTTCTAAGAAACACCTTCTTAAAATTTTTCACCCAAAATTTTGGGGAAAACTTTAAACAAATTTAAAAACAAACGGGTTTTTTCAAAAAGGGAAAAATTTTTTTGTTAATTTTGAAAAGGAATTTTGATTGGTACCCCCTTTAAAAGGGGTTTTTTTTAAAAAAAATTTTTTTTATTACAAAATTTTTAACGGGAAACCCCCAAAAAATTTTATTTCTTTTTTTCCTCACAAACCCTTTCCTTTCCCAAAAATTTTAAAAGGGTCCGTTTAATTAAGGGTTTTTTCTCTGGTCCCCCCTTTTGGGCCATTTTTTTTGGGGTTTTAAATTTTTACCTTGTTTTTAAATTTCCGAATGGTTTTAAAAAACGCTATAAAAAAAAATTTTTTAAAAAAAAAAACAAAAAAATTTTTCGGCTGAACTCTCTTCTTTCCTTCCTTCTCTTTCTTCTCTCTCTTTTTTCCCCTTTTTTTTTTCCACTTTTTTTCCCCTTTCCCTTTTTTCCTCCCTTTTTTTGGGTTTTTTTTTCCTTTTAAAGTTTTTTTTTCCCTTTTTTCCGTTACTTGGTTTCTCTTTTTTCTTTTTTTCCCCTTTCCTTTATTAAATTTAAATTTTTTCTAAAAAAGTCCCCCCCGGGAAAAATTTTTTTTCTCCCTTTTTTCTTTTAATTAAATTTTATAAAATTTTTGGGGGTTAATTTAATGAAATTTAAAAAAGGGGAAATTAAATCCATTTTAAATATAAAATTTTTTTAAGTTTTAAAACTTGGGTAAAATTTTTTAAAATTTTGGGGTTTTTCCTTTTTTTCTTTTTTTTGGGGGAGGTTTATTTTCTTTTTTGTTTGTTAATGTGTGGGTTTGGTGTGTTTTTCTATCGGTTTAAAAACAATTTCCAATTTTTTCCCAATGGAAATTGTTTTAAAACAAGGTTTTCTTACCCCTTTGGGGGAATCTTTTGGAAAAATTTCCGCTCCTTTTAAAAGTTCCTTAGGAATGGGTTTTTTCCCTAAAAATTTTTTTTAGGGGGGAAAAATTTAAAAAAAACGTTAAATTTTTTGGCCCCGTAAAAAAAATTTTTCTTCCTTCTTCTTCCCCTTTCCCCCTTTTTTTTTTTTTTTTTTTATTTTTTTTTTATTTTTTTTTTATCTTTTTTTTTTTTTGGTTTTGTTATTGTTTTTGTTGTTTTTTTCTTTTTTTTCCCTTTTTTATCTTTGACCCTTTAAATTTTCTACTATTTTTTTCTCTCCCTCCTATTTTTTTTTTCCCCCTCTCACTTCGGGTTTTTTCTGGGTTTCTAATTCACCCTTTTCCCTTTTCCTTTTTTTTTTTAAAAAACAAAAAATTCAAATTAAAAAAAAAAACAAATTTTTAGATTTAACCCTTTTTAAATTTTTTTAAATGGGTTTTCCCATTTGGTTTCTTTTTTGGGTATGAAAACCTTTTTACTAAGGCGGGGTAGTGTTTATGTGTGTGCGGGTTTTTTTGGGTTTTTGGGGGGTTTTGGTTTGTTTTTTCCCGGGCTAAAAACCAAAACAATTTAAGGATTTTTGGACCATTTGTTTCCTTAAAAATTTTCAGGCCTTTTGAACTTTTTTTTGGGGGGGGGGGGGGGGGGGGGGGGTTTTTTTGGGGGGGGGGGGGGATGAAAAATAGGGGGTTTGCTTATTTTTAAAACCCAAAAAGGGGGATTTGGGACTTGGAAAATTGGCCCGAAACTTGCCTTACAAACAAACAATTTTTAATATTTTATTTTAAAAAAAAATAATATATTTTATTAAATTATTTTTAAATAAAAATTTAAAAAATAATTTGGGGTTGGTGGGGGGTGGGGGGGTTGGTGTGTTGTAAAACAAAGGGGTTCGACAAAAAAAGGTTTCCAAGTGTATAATATTTTGGGTCGTCGGTTTAAAAATTTTGGTTTGGTTAAAACCCAATCCCCTTCTCCCTTACCCGGTAAAATTTTAAAGGGTTATAAAAACCCCCGGGAAAACCCCATCGGGCCCGGCTTTTCCCAAAGTTTTTTTTTTTTAAAACCCAACAAACCCCCCAAAAACTTAAAAAAAAAAAAACTGAGGGGGGGGCTTTTGGGGGGGGGGGAATCGGGGGGGGAAATTGGGGGGGGGTTTTGAAAACAAGGATTCGGCCCCCCCCCTTGGGGGAAAGGGGGGGAAAAAGTTTTTCCCCCACCCAAAAAACGCTGGCCGGGTTTTTTTCCGGGTTTAAAAAAAAACACAAAAAAAACCCCCCCCCAAAAGGTTATTTTCCCAAAATTTTTGAAAATCCCCGCCGGTCTTAAAAACCCTGCCTTAAAGGGCCCCCGGGGCCATTTTGTTCCCCCCAAAAAACACGGAACTAAATTTTTCTGGGGGGGGGGGGGGGGGGGAAAGCCCCCCTAATTAATCCAAAAAGGGGCGGGCAAAAGGGATTTGCTGATGGGGGAAAACCCCCAAATAAGAAATGGGGTGGGTTTTGGGGAGCCCCGCCGAAAACGGGCCCAAAAAAAAGGACTTCCGGGGTGAAAAAAGAACCCCGGGGGATTGGGAAAAGTTGGGGGGAAAAAACCCCCAAATCCCTCCCAAGGTTACTTCCCGGGGAAATTTTAAACCCTTATCCAAAAAGTTGGGAAACGGGCCAACCTCTTAGGGGGAAGCGCCATTAAAAATTCCAGAAAGATTTTTTTGAAAGGGAAAAAGGGGAAAGAAGGGAAGAAGGTTTTGGGCCCCGAATAATTGGTAAACCCAATAATTGAAAATTAACATTTTCCGAAATGTGTTTTTAAACTGAAGGCGGGTCGAATATTTTTTTTTTGAAAAAAATTTTTGGAAAAATTTAACCACCCTGAAAGGCCGAATTGGGAAAGAAATGGGCCAAAGGAACCCCCTTTTATGTGGCCCATAAAAAAAAGGGGATTGGGTTGGGTGGTGGTTGTGTTTTGGTTTGTTTTTGGGTTAAGGGTGGGAGGGTTAATAAGGGTTTTGTAAAGGAACTTTTGGGGGGCCCCCAACGGTCCTGTGGAAAAGGTTTGGGTGTTTTTTGGGTTGGGGGGTGGGGGGGGGGGGGTTTTCTGGAAAAGAAGGGGAAAAGGGGGGGGAAAAAGGGTAAAAAAGGCAAATTGGGGAGGTTGGGGTGGGGAAAAGGGGGAGGGGAAACAAGGTTCCTTTCCCTTGGACAGGTCTGGGCTTGTTTTTTTTCTTGGGGTGAGAAAGGGGAGAAAAAAGGGGCTCCTTTTCCTTTTAGGGGTTGGCCCCTTAAAAATTTTTGGTTTTTAAAATTTGCCCCGTTCCCTCGCCCCCCCCAAAAAATTTTTGCCCCCCCCAAACCCCCTCCCGTTGATGTAGAAATATCCCAATTCCAATGACACCGGGTAACATATTGTTCCTTTAAAAAAAAAAAAAAAAAAAAAAAAAAAAAAAAAAAAAAAAAAAAAAAAAAAAAAAAAAAAAAAAAAAAAAAAAAAAAAAAAAAAAAAAAAAAAAAAAAAAAAAAAAAAAAAAAAAAAAAAAAAAAAAAAAAAAAAAAAACCCCCCCCCCCCCCCCCCCCCCCCCCCCCCCCCCCCCCCCCCCCCCCCCCCCCCCCCCCCCCCCCCCCCCCCCCCCCCTTTGTTAAGGAAATTAAGGGAAAACAAAAAAAATTTCTTTCCAACTTTGGGGAAAATTTTGGAAAAAAAAATTTTGTTTGGGTTTTGGGGTTAAAAAAAAGGGAAAAAAAAAAGGAATTTCTTTTTCCCCGGACATTTTTTTCCCCTTTTCAAAAAAATGGTTTTTAATTTTGGAAAAAGGGGGGAGGGAGAGGTTGAAAGTATAGGTATGCACACTAAAACTAAATACTTGGCATCAAAATAATTGAACTTAAGCGACTTTTCCTTGTAGGCAAAGTGTGTAAACATGCAACGGCAGATGGCGAACTTTTTTTTCTTCCCTGTGGTCTAGTCTCGAAATTTTCTGTCGGTCAATCGAACACTTCTACCATCCCTGCCAAAGTGCTAGCAATTGTAAAGAAACTCGGTGACAGGAACCATTATGAGCTGATGGTCTTATTCATAAATAAAGGGGTGGAGTGTGTGTGTGTGTGGGTGTGTGTGTGTGTGTTGTGTGTGTGTGTGTGTGTGTGTGTGGTGAGTGTGAGGCATGTAGGGTGAGATGGGAAGGTTCATGTGAGTGAAGCATGTTTGGTTTGCACACACGCGAGTGCCTGTGTGCGTATAGTGGGAGGTGTGTGTGTGTGTGTGTTGTGTGTGTGTGTGTGTGTGGTGTGTGTGTGTGTGTGTGTGTGTGTCTGTGACAAAGATTAGAGAGGTAAATGGGGGGGACAGCACATGTGATACAAGAAGAGACAAGATGGAGAGACACAGAATAACGAGAGCAGTAAGACAGAGAAGCGGGGAAACAGAGATAAAGACAAACAATGGGGTAACCGTCTGTACTTTGTCAGGGCTTTAAAGTATTTCACTGCCGGATGCTTAGAGAAGAATGAAATACTAGTTTTGCACACATTTTCTTGTAGAGTAGGACCAACACTGTGAAGAATTTTTAAATTTATTCTTTAAAAATTTGTGTGCTGTTCACTCAGACGTAAATATTATTGTTGCGGTATGACCAAACAGTCAAGTGATGATATGAAAATCCAAATCACAAGTGTATGATCTGCGGTGGCTGAACATATTTTGAAATTACCCAGTATTGCCCCAGTTTTTAGATTAGGAAACATTTCACACTGTATGGACTATTGTGGTGGGTACGAAAACATGAACTACAACACCACTTTTCAGATGGTTTATGAAAAAAAAAACCAAATGACTGACCCAAAAGGATTTATTTCAAAGTGTTACGAAAATACCAGACTACCCATCTGATTCGTTCTGGTCGGTTATGAAAACATGACACTGCCCAGCATGGTATAGAATTGTTTTATGACAGATAAAATCACGCAGCAGGGAAATATTTCTCGTGGGTTACAAATTAAACAGCGAAATTACCCAAGATTTGAATATTCTCACTGGTTATAAAACCATGCATCAACGAGCATGGACAATTCTGTTCTAAAATAAACAGGGAGAACAAATTGTCTGGGGGGGGGGGGGGGGGGGGGGGGGGGGGGGGGGTTGTAAAAGCCCCAAAATGACCGAGCATGGACTTCGCTGATGGTTTTTTAAAAGCACGAAACAACCTATTTATGGTCTGTTCTAAGGGTTATACAATGTGAAACTGGCCAGGAAAGAGATTTGCCGGGTTACAAATTCAAGCAACTACGTAGCAGGATGTGTGCTGGTGAGCTAAAAAAGCGCCAAATTACCTCTCATAGTTCACTTTAAAGGGGTGAATTTAGCACCCCAGATTTCCAAAATGTTCGAATCGGCAAACACGTAACTTTAGAAACATCCCACACAAGTTCGAAGATAGAAAGAAAGAAAGAAAGAAAGAAAGGAAAAAAGGGAAAACAAAGAAAATTTATGGCCAGATATTATTGTAAAGGCAAGGGTAGTCGAACATGCCATGTTGAATGTGTATATGGATACTGTTAGACGGATCGATAAACGTATGAAAGGATTTTGGACATGGTAACGGCCCTGATATAGCGCCTGCGGTCGGTAGGCTATAACAGATGTTTTGAATTGAAAATTTGGCGTCCATGGAGGGGGAGGGTAATCGGTTTATTTCAATGACTCTGCAGCCACAACCGGTCACTGAACAAAAAAGGATAGGGCTGAGGGTCAGGGCAGGGTGGGAGAGAGGGAATGCAGGGTGAAGGGGGCTGAGGGTCAGGGCAGGGTGGGAGAGAGGGAATGCAGGGTGAAGGGGGGTTGAGGGTCAGGGCGGGTGGGAGAGAGGGAATGCAGGGTGAAGGGGGTGAGGGTCAGGGCCGGGGGGGGAGAGAGGGTTTGCAGGGTGAAGGGGGTTTGGGGTCAGGGCGGGTGGGAGAGAGGGGAATGCAGGGTGGAGGGGGCTGTGGGTCAGGGCCGGGTGGGAGAGAGGGAATGTTGGGGGGGAGGGGGCTGAGGGTCGGGGGCCGGGGGGGGAGAGAGGGAATGTTGGGTGGGGGGGGTGGGGTCAGGGCAGGGTGGGGAGAGGGGGAATTTTGGGTGGAGGGGGCGGCTGAGGGTCGGGAAGGGTGGGGAGAGGGGATATTGGGTGAAGGGGGTTTGGGGGAAGAGGGGAGAACGAATTGAGATGGGAGTGGGTGGGTAAGAAGGGGGCTTGAGGGGGCACACCGTTCCTTTCCCTCGACAGGATCGCTGAGCCTTGTTCTTTTTACTGTGGTGAGAAAGAGGGAATGCAAAGAAGGGACAATCTCTATTGTCTGATCTGCCCCTTCCACACATTTTGGTTGAATCCCTCCCCCCCTGTATCCCTGCTGCCCTCACCAATGCCACTGCTGTGCCCTACCCCCCACTCCCACTCCTGTCCTTACTCACGCCTGTAGAGCCACTCCCGTCCCAATATGTCCTTCCAATTTCAAATCCCATCCCATATCCTCATTCCAACCCACTTTTAATCCCCTCCCCGGGCCCCTTTGTCCCTACAGTAATCTCCCCCCCCCCCTCCCCTTTGGTCCCTATCTCAATTCTATGCTATTCCACCTCCCCCAAACCGTCGACCCTCATCCCACCATCCACCCAACCATCCACTTCCCAGGAGAGGGAAACTTGAAACTCGAAATCTTTAATGAGGGTGAATAGATAAGTGGAAGCTTTTTTACGCTATGCCCTCAAAATAACAATAAACAATAAGGAAACAATTACATCAATTTGACAAATTAAACAAACAATAAGAAAAAACATTTTTTTTAATATATAGAAAATAGTAAGCAATCTCCTTATAACGTATTTCACACCACACACACACACTCACACACAACACACCACACACACACACACCCCCAACACAACTGGACATACGTAAGCATCACAAGGTATACATAAACATTTTGTACGTCAATCATGTCATGTTACTTATAGCCCAGCCGACTGCGAAGGCCCTCTCAGGGCGGCAACAACTTGTTTGTGTCAAAAGGAACATCAAACTTAGGAGAATTTTCAGGTAAAATGGGAAAAATGATTTACAAATGGTCTATGAGGTATTTGAATATGCTTTTTTAAACGATGTTAACTATTTATCTGTTTTAAATGTGTAGGGATTTCACTCCATAATTTACTCCCAGAGTAAGTAAGGGATGACTGAAAAGATAGTTGTGGTCGAGGGGTGTTTAGGATATTTTTGCCTCGAATTTTGATTAATGAAAAGAGAGAGAGAGAGAAAAGAAGAGAGAGGAGAGAGAGGAGAGAGAGGGAGAGGGGACAGAGAGAGAGAGAGACAGAGAAGAGATTGATGGGACAGAAAGGCAGGACCCGGACAGACAGATAGAGACACAGAGATCGCGAGGGGTACACCAGTCACTAGTGCGCATGCAACACACCACGCAGACACCACACGCAGAAAACCCACCCCACACACACACACACACACCACACACACACACGCAACACACACCCCACACACCACACACAACACATGCACACACAACACACACACACACACACACACACTAACACACACACACACACACACACACACAAGACTGCAAGAAGAGATGATTCAGATACATTATAGGTATTGTTTCTTATTATCATTCTACCCGTGAAAAAAAGAAAGCCACCCCATCTACCAAGATGACTTGATGTAGAACAGTGAGTTAGTCATGACCTGAACGATGAACTCCCTCAAGATAAGGGAATGGCAATGGGGTTGGGAGAATCAGGAGCCAGACAGACAGCTCAAAAAAGTGTACAGGAGGAGAGAAAAAGGGCTGGGGTATTGGAAAAGTTGGCGCAGCGCCCAGAACTTTCAGACCGACCTCGTAATCCACTGAGAGTGGGGGGGTTGGCTGGACAGTAACACACTTATGCCAGACCATTTCAACGTCTGGAAGCGCCACCTCTCTGGAGGTGGGTGCAGTCTCATGTAGAGGGAAACACTTGCCCTTTAGCAATTGATTTATTTCCCCTCTTGAAGGAAAAACGGGGGAGGGAGGGAGGTTTTGTAAGTATATGTATGCGCACTGAAAACCCAATTTCTTGGTTCAACAATAATTGAACTTAAGCGACTTTTCCTTGTAGGAAGAGTGTGTAATCATTTTCCCAAAGGCAGATGGGAATATTTTTCTCCCTTTGGGCTAGTCTCGAAAGTTCTGTCAGGTCAAACGAACACTTCTACCGCCCCTGCCAAAGTGCTGCATTTGTTAAGAAACTCAGTGAAAAGGAACCATTATGAGCTGAGGTCTTATTCATAAAATGAAGAGGGGTGTGTGTGGGGTGTGTGTGTGTGTGTGTGTGTGTGTGTGTGTGTGTGTGTGGTGTGTGTGTGTGTGTGTGTGGGGTGTGTGTGTGTGCGTGCGTTTGGTGCGTGCGTGGTGTGTTGTGGCATAAATAAGTGGAGATGGGAAGCTTCATGTGAGTGAAAGCATGTGCGGATGCACACACGCAAGTGCCTGTGTGTGTTTAGTGGGAGAAGTGAGGGTGGAGTTTGTGTGTGTGTGTGTATCTGTGACAAAGATGAGAGGTAAATGGGAGGACAGCGCATGTGATACAAGAAGAGACAAGATGGAGAGACACAGAATTAACAGAGAGCAGTAAGAAGAGAAGTGAGAACAGAGATAAAGACAAACAAAGTGTAACCGTCTGTACATGTCAGAGGCATTAAGTATTTCACTGTTCGGATGCTTAGAGAAAAATGATAAATTTACCTAGTTTGCACCAAATTTTTTTGCGAGGGAGACCAACACTGCGAAGAATTTTTTAATTACTCATTGAAAAGTTTGTTCATCAGACTTAAAAAATATTGTTGCGGTATTGACAAATGGTCAAATGATGACACTAAAAATCCAAATCACAAGTGTATGATTGGGGGTACTGAACATATATGAAATTACCCAGTATTGCACAGTTTTGTTAGATTAGGAAAACATCTCACAATGTATGGGGCTATTGTGGTGGCTTTACAGAAACATTTAAATCACATGACATCCACTTTTCAGATGGTTTATATAAGAAAAAGCAAAATGACTGAGCACAGACTATTTCAAAGTGTTACGAAACACCAGACTACCCATCATGAGTCGTTCTGGTCGGTTATGAAAAAATGACACTGCCCAGCCATGGAATAGAATTGTTTTATAACAAAAAATAAATTTTGCAGCACTGAATATTCTTGTGGGTTATAAAAAACAGCGAAATTATCCAGATTGAATATTGTCACTGGTTATTAAAACCATGACATCAACGAGCATGGACAATTTGTTCTAAAATAACAGCCAGAACTAATTGTCGGGGGGGGTGGGGGGGGTGGGGGGGGGGGGGGGGGGTTATAAAAGCACAAAATGACCGAGCATGGGCTTTGCTGATGGGTTTTTAACAGCACGAAATAACCTACCATGGTCTATTTCCTATGGGTTATTCAATGTGAAACTGGCTAGAAAAGAGATTTTCCGGATTACGAATTCAAGCAACTACGCAGTGGGATGGTGCTGGTGAGTTACAAAAAGCGCCAAATTACCTCCTATAAGTTCACTTCAAAGGGGTGAATTTAGCTGCCCAGACATCCAAAATGTTCAAAACGGCAGACACGCAACGTTAGAAACAGCCCACACAACTTCAGAAGATAGAAAGAAAGAAAGTAAAAAAAAGAAAGAAAGAAAGGAAGAAAGGAAAGAAGGAAGAAAGAGTTTATGGCCAGATATTATTGTAAAGGCAAGGAATAGTCGAACATGCACATGTCGCAAATGTATATACGGATACTGTTAGACTGATCGATGAATGTATGAAAAGGATTTTGACATGGTAACACCCCTGATTGGCCGCCTGCAGTCGGCTAGACCTTAAACAGATGTTTTGAATTGAATTTGGCGTCCATGGGGAGGGAGGTAACTCGGTTATTTCAAGGACTCTGCAGCCACAACCGGTCACTGAACGAAAGGATAGGGCTGAGGAGGGGGAGGAGGGCGGGTGGGTGAGGGGGAAATGCTGGGAGATGGGATGGGGGAAAGAGGGGTAGAAGGCATTGAGATGGTGGTGGGTGAGGAAGAGGGGGTGAGGGGGCAACACTGTTCCTTTCCCTTGACAGAATCGCTGAGCCTTGTTCTTGTTACTGTGGTGATGGAAAGAGGGATGCAAAGAAGGGACAATTTCTATCCTGTCTGATCCGCCCCTGCCACACATTTTGGTTGCAATCCCTCCACGCCCTGTATCCCTGCTGCCCTCACCAATGCCCACTGCTGTGGCCCTACCCACAACTCCGCTCCCTGTCCTTAATCACGCCCCTTTGGCCCACTTCCATCCCAAATCCCTCCCCAAATTCCAAATCCCATCCCGTATCCTCAATCCCAACCACTCTTTATCCCCCACCAAACCCCAGTCCCTACAGTAATCTCCCCTCCCCCTCCTCCCCCTTCGGTCACTACTTTAATTCTGCTGCTCCTTCTTCCCCCTCCTTCACCCCTCATCCACTACCCCCCCAACCACTCACTTCCCAGCGAGAAAAGGGGAGGAGAGAGAGGAGAGAGAGGAGGGGAGGGGAGAGAGAGAGATGAGAGGGGAGAGAGAGAGAGAGAAAGAGAGACAGACAGACAGACAGAGGGTGGACAGGCAGACAGACGGGTAGAAAGACAGACGGGGACACAAATAGTGAGGAAACACAAACCCTCTCTCCCCTCTCAAAACCCCAACACACCACACACACAAAACACACACACACACACACAAACCACACACAAAAGATTGCAAGAAGTGATGACCCAATAAAATTGATACTGCACTGATTATCATTTACCCGGGGAGAAAAGAAAACCCTCCCCTTTCTATTTAAGATGACTTGACTTTGAACAGCTGGGGGGTTGGGGTTCATGACTGAACGATGAACCCATCAAAAATAAGAATTTTAAAGGGGTTTGGGAAAAGAATAAGGAGCCAAAACAGAAAAAGCTCAAAAAAGTGTCCCGGGGAAAAAAAATGCCCGGGGGGAAAAGGGGAAAAATTTGGCGCAGCGCCCACAACCCCTTCAGACCGACCTCGAAACCCAAATGGGGGGGAAAGGGGGGGCGGGACAGAACAAATTTTGCCAAAACATTTAAAACGTCGGAAGCCCCAACCCTTTTGGGAGGTGAGTGCAGTTCATTTTGGGGAGCACTTCCCTTTAAAATTCATTTTTGAGAAGTAAATTTACCCTCTCTTGGAGGAAAAAACGGGGGGGGAGAGAGGAGGTTTGTAAGTATACGTATGAAAACTGAAACTAAAATTTCTTGTCTTTACAACCAATAATTAAAACTTAAGCAAATTTTCCTTGTAAAAAAATTTTGTTTTTAAACAGGCCCAACGGCAGATAAAAAAACTATTTTTCTTCCCCTTTGGTTTTGGTTTTCAAAAGGGTTTCAGTCAGGTAATCGAACACTTCTTCGATGTTTTTTTTGGCCAAAAAAAAATGCTTCAAAACCGCCCCTGAAAAAAGTGCTAGCAATGTAAAGTAAATTGGGTTTGACAGGGCCCTTATGACTAAAAGGGTTTTTTAAAAATTTTGGGGGGAGTGTTTGTTTGTTTTGTGTGGGTGGTGGTGTGTGTGTGCGTGGTGGGGGTGCTTTGGGGGTGTTTTGGTTGTGTTTGTGTTTTTGTGTGGGTGCGCGAAACGAAGGAGGAGAGAGGAGAGGGAGAGAGAGAGAAGAGGGAGGGGAGTTTATGTACACATAATGGAATGCGGAAAATTTAAAAATCAAAAAAAAAAGGAAATTTCATTAAAATGTTTGTCGGTCTTTTTTGATTGGAGGGGTGTTTTAATTTTTTAACTGCCCTTGTTATTAGAAAAGCTAGCTTCTCTCTTCTCCTCTCTCTCTCTTCCTTCTCCTCTCTCTCTCTCTTGCGGGAAAGGGCGCAAAAAATTTTCGGGGGGAATTTTTTTTGTTTTATTCATGTCATGTTTGCATTTTTTCCCCCAGTTCAGTGGGTTAAAGACTATTGCATTTTTAGTGTCAAAAAATGTATTTTCCTCTGAATCCTTAAAAGTGTTGCACTGACGCAAAAAAAACAAAAAAGATTCGGTTGTTGTTTGACCACACAAAAAAAGGGTCTTTTGATGCCCTTGTATTAAAAATTTTTTTTTAGTTAATTCAAAACCGATTTGGAAATTTAGAAAAAATTAGCCCTAAAATTGTCTTTCGTAAAGCGTTTAAAAAAGGGGCCCACGCCAACCCTGGGGAAAAGTCGAAAATTGGGTGCCCTGAATTGTTGACAAAGTCTTTGTACATTTTAAAACTCGTTTTTCTAAAAAAAATTTCTAAAAAACGGTATAACCAAACCGGGTTTGGGGAAGCATGCGGCCGAATTTGAATCTTTGTAAAACCCTTTATAAAAATTTTGAAATTGCCATTACAACCCTTGTTTGGTTTTTTTCTACTGAATCCTTTCACTGCGAAAAGGATAGAAAATGTTGCTTTACCCCAGCCGACCGAAAAGGGGCCCCATTTCAGGGCTGTCACCATTTTTAAAAATAACTCCCAGTAAATTTAAAAAAAAAAAAACCCCAAAAAAAAAAAAAAAAACTTTCCCATCTTTTTAAAATTTAAAATTTGTCTAAAACCCGCACCAGAAAGTTTTTAAAATCTTTCGGGCCTTTTAAAATTTTTAAATCAGTTTTAAAAAATGTTAATCTCTTCAAAACTCAAGGATCACTTTCAGGGGGGAATCCCTGAACAGGATTTCATGGACTCCGCCGTAAATGTTTGTGCCCCAAAATGGGCAAGTCCCAAACTCTAAAAGAACATGTTTCTTTTGGGAGTGGGGGCATGACATGGAATGCACCCGGGCCATTTTTAAAAAAGGGTAAGCAGGGGGTTTAAAATACAAAGGGGGCCGGTGTGCAGGGGTCCAGAACCTTTTCCCTTTCTTTAGACCCCCCGGGCGTGGAGGGGGGAAAGCCTTTAAAAGGTTTTTGGAAAACGGATTTGAAAAAGTTTGTTAGTCGCTGTGTTTTCCCAATTTCCCCTGCCAGGGGGTTCCCCCTTCAAAATCTTTAAATTTTGGGGTTTCCGTCTGAGCGGGGGAATAAAAGGGTTGGACAGTTTCTCTCTTGGGGGTTTTCTTGGCTAAACGATCCCATTTGGGGGCCCGCCGATGCCAACATGCCCAGGAACCCAAGAAAGAGTAATGTTGTAACCTTCCCCCTTAAAAGTTGCAAAAAAGTTAAAAAAAAAAGAAAAAAGGTTTGGATCTAAAGGGTTTGGCGGCCAGCTATAGCCTCCAAAGTAAACAGGAATGGGACAAAAACCCCGAAAGCCCCCTCTTCGAAGTTTGTGAAAATTTTTCTTAAAAAAACCCAAAAACCCAGGCATTAAGTTAAGCGGGAATTTTCAAAAGGGCATCTAAAGAATATTTTTTAACAGAAATCTGGAAGGAGCCCCGGGGCAGTAGGCGGGCACAGGCCACTCCCTTTCAGTTTAAAAAGTCAGTAAAAAATTTTTTGATAGGATGGGAAATTTTGGGAAAGAGCTAAGCTTTTAAAAACCCTTTTTCGCCAGAGACCCGGGTAAAATCTTTGCGAAAAGCTCCCAAAAAGGGAAATAACTCGGGGGGGGGAAGGGGGGGTTTCCCCCGGAGGTTGTCCAAAAACTTAGAAAAAATCCGACACAACCCCTAGGTCTGCCCGGGCATTGGGAAAGGAGGCTGCTTACGAAAAACCAAAACGGCGAATACATTTGGGGGTTTTTTTCCCAAACTTCTTTGGAAGGGAAGGACAAAAAAACACAGTCATAGGCGGGGGATTCTGCGGTTCGGAACATCGGATATAATAATTAAAAAAATTTTTTTCAGCCTGGGGTTTGGGAAACAATGAAGGTTCCCCGCCTTTTGGTTTTAAAGGGGTTTGTAAAACAGGGGGGGGTGGGGAAAAACGCCCCAAAGACGGACGAAGCCCTTGATGGTGGTTAGGGTCCAAGTTTGGGAGGAAAGGGGGGGTCTTGCGGGCCCGTACACGGCAAACCGAAGTCTATTTTTGGAACGGCCCAAGGCTTGTAAGGGGGCAGCAAAGTTTTTTACCCGCCCCAGTCGGTGTGGTTCCAAACCCCCCAAATATTCAGACTTTTGGCAAAAAAGTTTTGAGGTTTTTAAATTGTGGCTGAGAAAGTTGATTTTTTTTGGCCCAAAAAATAACTCCGGAATTTGGCTTCTTTTAAAAACGGGAAATGGTGGCTTGTCTAGACGAATTTCAGGTCATAAAAGAATCGACGAAAATTGGGGAAAATGTAAGGGAAGGGGGGGAACGGGAGAAGGAAAAACCCCTTTTTTCCTGGGCCCCCAACTTTTGGGTTTCCCTGTTGACGAAAAGTTGGAGTCGACGTTTGTAAAATGGGGTAAGAAGCTCCAACTGCTTAAAAGCGAAAAGTCATAAACCCAAAAAAGAGGACTCCGGTGCCCAGGTTTACCGTTTGGGAAAATTGTCTTTAAATTTTTTAAAGGGGTTTAAAAAAAGGGCGGGAGAAAGGATGCCCCCCTGGGGAAACACCCAACTCCTGCCCATGGATGCCCGAGAGGGGTGGTGCCAAAAAAGCACCTGGAACTGTCGATCGGCAAAAAAGTTTAAAGAACAGGGAGGTGACACCAAAAAACCAAAGTTGTGCAGGCCCCATGGGGGAATCCTTTTTTCCAGTGGTGTCGTACGCCTTTTGGGGGCAAAAAAAAGTTTAGCGACCACATTGTTGTTAAAAAAAGGCGTTCCCGGTTGGTGGTTTCCAGACGGATTAGATGGTAAAACCGCCCCGGTGGAAATTCCGGAAAAACCGCATGTTCAGGGCCCCAAAAGACCCTGGTTTTCCAGCTTAACCAGAGGGGTTTCCATTTTTTCCCAAACAGTTTTACAGAGGCAGCGGGCCCAGAGAAATTGGGGGGTTATTTTGGAAAAGGGGGGTTTTGGAAGGCCCTTCCCCCAGGTTTTGGAAGGGGAAATTGATCGGGCCCTTTCCCCCGGGAGGGGGGAAGGGGGAAAACCCTGTGGTAAAGATTATTTTTTATAAAATTGGAGAAGAGTCTGGAGAAGCTTTCTGGGAAATGTTTCACAACCTGATAATGAATTTCATCCGCCAGGGGGCGAATCATGCAGGTTTTTTAAAGGGTTTTGGGTTTTCAACTTTAAAAAGGAAGTTTAAGGGGGGGGGGGGGTTTTTCAGAGTTGTTTGAGTGAAATTGAAATGAAGATTTTTCAAACCTTTTTGGTTTTTTTAAAAAGACGGAGATTTATTTGAAAAAGGGGGTTTCTTTTGGGATGGTGGGGCCCAAACTTTGGGAACAGCTTTTTTTGTAGGGTTCAAGCTTCGCAAGTTTCAAGTAAAGAATGGGGGGGTTTTGGTGTTTTTCCCCTTTGTTTTTTTTAAAATATTTTCCCCCGGGGTTTTTTTTTTAAAGGTTTTGAGGTCGCCGGGAGCAAAGGGTTTTCTCCAGGACCGACTTTTTATTTTTTTTAAAAAGGGTTTTGTCCCCGATTTACCCAGGGATTTTTTGGGTTTGGGCTCGAGCGAGGGGCCCCGAAGGTCTTTGGTATCCCCCGCGCTGACCCCCGTTTGCGTTTTTTTGGAAAAAATTTTTTGGGCAGTCTGAATTAAAACCAGGGTTTTTTTTGGCTTTTGAGTTTTGTGGGAAGCCCGGGAAAAAACAGGTTTTAGCACACTTGATCCGGGTTTTTTTTTGGGGGGGGGGCCCCAAAAAAAAAATTTTTTTTTTTTGGGTTTTTTTTTTTTTTTTTAAATTTTTAAAGGGGGGGGAAAAATTTTTTTTTAAAAAAAAAAAAAAAATTTTCCCCCCAACCCAAAAAACCCCCCCCCAAAAACCCCCTTAAAAAAAAAACCCAAAAAATGGAAAGGGGGTTTTTGGAAAAAAAAAAAAAAAAACCCAAATTAAAAACCCCCAAACCCCCCAAAAAAATTTCCCCTTTTTCCCCCCCAAAAAAAAAAAAAAAAAAAAAAATTTTTTCCCCCCCAAAAAAAGGGGAAAAAGGGAAAAAAAGGGTTTTTGGGGGGTTTTGGGGGGGGGGGGGGGGGGAAAAAAAGGTCTTTTTTGGGGGGGGGGGGGCCCCCGGGGGGGGGGGGGGTTTGGGTTTTGGGGGGGGGTTTTTTTAAAAAAAAATTTAAAAAATTTTTTTGGGGGGGGGGGGGAAAAATTTTAAAAAAAGGGGGGGGGGAAAAAGAAAAAGGGGGGGGAAAACCCCCCCCGGTTTTAAGGGGGTTTTTTTTTTGGGGGAAAAAAAAAAGGGGGGGGGGTTTTTTTTAAAAGGGTTTTGGGGTTTTTTTTTTAAAAAAATGGGGGGTTTTTTTGGGGGGCCCCCCCCCGGGGTTTTGGGGGGGTTTTGGGGGGTTTTTGGGGGGCCCCTTTTTAATTCCCAAAGGGGGGGCCCCTTTTCCCCAAAAAAGGGGGAAAGGGGGGGGGGGGGGTTTTTTTTTTTCCCGGGGGGGGGGGTTTTGGGGGGGGGTTTTTTTTGGGGGGGGGGGGGGGGGGAGGGGGGAAAAAAGGGGGGTTTCCGGGGGGGAAAAAAAAAAAGGGGGGGGGAATTTTTTTTTTAAAAAATTTTGGGCCGGGGGGGGGGGGGGGGCCAAAAAAAAATTTTTTTTTTTTAAAAAAAAGGGAGGTTTTGGGGGGGGGTTTTTGGGAAAAGGGGGGGGGGGGGTTTTAAACCCTTTTAAAGGGGGGGGAAAAATTTTTTTTGGGGGGGAAAGGGGGAAGGGAAATTTTTTAAATTTTTGGGGGGGAATAAATTTTTAAAAAAAAGGGGGGGCCCGGGGGGGGAAAAGGGGGGGGGAAAAAGCGGGGGGGGTTTTGGGGGGTTTTTTAAAATTTTTTTCCCAAATTTTTTGGGGGGGGGTTTTTTGGGTTTGGGGAAAAATTTGGAAAATTAAATTTTTTTGGGGGGTTTTTTTTTTTTAAAAAAGGGGGAAAACCGGTTTTAAAATTTTTTTTGGGGTTTTTTAAAAAAGAAAAAAAGGGGTTTAAATTTTTTTTAAAAAAAAAAAAACCTTTTAAAAATTTTGGGGGAAAAAAAAAAGGGGGAAAAAAAAAAGGGGGGGGGGAAAAAAAAAACCCCCTTTTTTTGGGTTTTTTTTTTTTTGGAAAAAAAAAGGGGGGGTTTTTTGGGGGGGTTTTTTTTTTTAAAAAATTTTTTAAATTTTTTTTTTTTAAAAGGGGAAAATTTAAGGGGGGGTTTTTTTTGAAAAGGGGAAAAAAATTTTTAAAATTTTTAAAAAAAAAATTTTTTTAAAAAAAAAAAAAAAGGGGGGAAGGGGGGAAATTTAAAGGGGGAAAGAAAATTTTTTTTTTTTGGGGGGGGGGGGGGGTTGGGAAAGGGGGGGGTTTTGGGGGGGGGGGGAAAAAGTTTTTAAAAAGGGGTTTAAAAAGGGTTTAAAAAGGGGGGGGGGGGGGAAGGGGGAAAAGGGAAAAAATGAAAAAAAATGTTGGAAAAAGGTTTTTTAAAAGGGGGGGGGGGTTTTTTTTTAAAAAAAAAAAAAAGGGGGGGGGGGGGGGGGGGGGGGGTTTTTTTTTGGGAAAAAAATTAAAGGGAAAATTTTAAAAAAGGGGGGGGTTTTTTTAAAAATTTTTAAAATTTAAAAAAAAATTTTTTTTTTGGGGGTTGGGGAAAAAAAATTTGGGGGGGAAAAAGGGGGGGGGGGTTTAAAAAAAATTTTTTTTTGAATTTGGGGGGGAAAAAAATTTAAAAAATTTAAAAAAAAATTTTTTTAAAAAAATTTTTGGGGGTTTTTTTTTTTTTTTTTTGGGGGGTTTTTTTTTTTTTTTTTTAAAAGGGGAAAAATTTTTAAAAAAAAAAAAAATTTTTTTTTTGGGGGGGGGAAAAAAAAAGGGGAAAAAAAACAAAAGGGGTTTTGGGGGGTTTTTTTTTTTTTTTGGAAAAAAAATTTTTTTTTAAAAAGGGGAAAAAAAAAAATTTTGTTTTTTTTTAAAATAAAGGGTTTTTTTTTAAAAATTTTTTTTTGGGGGGGGGGGGGGGTTTGGGGGGGTTTTTTTGGGGGGGGGGGTTTAAAAATTTTTTTTGGGGGGGGTTTTAAAAAGGGGGGGGAGGTTAAAAAAAAAAGGGGGGGAAAAAAGGGGGGGTTTTTTGGGGGGGGAAAAAAAGGGGGGGGTTTTTGGGGGGGGGTTTTTGGGGTTGGGGGGTTTAAATTTTTTAGTTTTGGGGGGGAAAAAAAATTTTTTTTGGGTTTGGGGGGGGGGGGTTTTTTTTTTTTAAAAAGGGGGGGGGGGGTTTTTTTTTAAACCAAAGGGGAAAAATTGGGTTTTAAGGGGGAAAAAAAAAAATTTTTTTTTTTTTTGGGGGGGGGAGGGGGTTTTTTGGGAAAAAAGGGGGGGGGGGGGGGGGTTTTTTTTTGGGGAAATTTTTTTTTTTTTGGGGGGGGGGGGAAAAAAATTTTAAAAGGGGGGGTTTTTTTTTTTTTTTTTTTGGGGTTTAAAAAAATTTGGGGGTTTTTTGTTTGGGGGGTTTTTTTTTTGGGGTTTTTTGTTTTGGGGTGGGGTTTTTTAATTTTGGGTTTTTTGTGGGGGGTTTTTTTTTTTTAAAAAAAAAAAAAAAAAAAAAGGGGTTTTTTTGGGGGGAGAAGGGGGGTTTTTTTTTGGGGGGGGGAAAAAATTTTTTTTTTTTTTTTTTTTTTGGGGGGGGGGGGGGGTTTTTTTTTTTTGTTTTTGTGGTTTTTAAATTTGGGGTGTGTTTGGGGGGGTTTTTTTTGGGGGGGGGGGGGGGGGGGGGTTTGGGTTTTTGGGGGGGGGGGGGGGGGGGGGGGGGGGGGGGGGGGGGGGGGGGGGGGGGGGGGGGGTTTTTTTTGGGGGCCCGGGGGCCCCCTTTTTGGGGGGGGGGGGTTTTTTTTTTTTGGGGTTTTTTTTTTCCCCCTTTTTTGGGGGGGTTTTTTTAAATTTTTTTTTAAAAAAAAGGGGGGGGGGGGGGGGGGGGGCCCCTTTGGGGGGGCCCCCCCCCCCCCTTTGGGGGCCCCCCCCCCCCCGGGGGGCCCCGGGGGGGGGGGGGGGGGGGGGGTTTTTTTGGGGGGGGGGGGGCCGGGGGGGGGGGTTTTTTTTTAAAATTTTTTTTTTTTTTAAAAACCCCCCCCCCCCCCCCCCAACCCCCCCCCCCCCCCCCCCCCCCCCCCCCCCCAACCCCCCAAATTTTTTAAAAACCCCTTTTTAAAAAACCCCTTTTTTTTTTTTTTTTCCCGGGAAAAGGGTTTTTTTTCCCAAAATTTTTCCCCCCCCGGGGGGCCGGTTTCCCTTTTTTTTTTTTTTTTCCCCCTTTTTTTGGTTTTTTTGGGGGGTTTTTTTTTTTTTTTTTTTTGGGGGGGGGTTTTTTTTTGGGGTTTTTTTTGGGGGGAAAAAGGAAAAAAAAAAAAAAAGGGGGGAAAAAAAAAAGGGGGGGGGGAAAAAAAAAAAAAAAACCCCCCCCCCCCAAAAAAACCCCCCCCCCCCAAAAAAAAGGGGGCCCCCCCCGGGGGGGGGGGAAAAAAAAAAAAAAAAAGTTTAAAAAAAAAAAAAGGAAAAAAACCCAAAGAAAAAAGGGGGGGGGGGGGGGAAAGAACCCCCCCCCCCCCTTTTTTTTTTTGGGGAAAAAAAATTTTTTTTGGGGGGGTTTTTTTTGGGGGGGGTTTGGGGTTTTGTTTGGGTTTTTTTGTTTTTTTTGTTTTTTGTGTTTGGGGGGGGGTTTTTGGGGGTTTTTCCCCTTTTTTTTGGGGGGGTTTTTGGGGGTTTTTTTTAATTTTTTTTTTTGGGGGGGGTTTTTTTTTTTTTTTTTTTTGGGGTTTTTTTGGGGGGGAAAAAAAGGGGGGGGGGGGGGGGGAAAAAGGGGGGGGGAAAAAAAGGGGGGGGAAGGGGGGAAAAAAAATTTGGGGGGGGGGGGGGGGGGGAAAGGGGGGTTTTAAAAGGGGGGAAAAGGGGGGTTTGGGGAAAAAGGGGGGGGGGGGGAAAGGAAAAAAAACCCAAAAAGGGAACCCCGGGGGGGGAAAAAAAGGGAAAATTTGGGGGGGGGGGGAAAAAAAAAAAAAGGGCCCAAAAAAAAAAGGGGGGGGGAAAAACCCCCAAGGGGAAAGGGGGGGTTGGGCCCCCCGGGGGGGGAAAAAAAAGGGGGGCATTTTTTCCCTTGGGGGGGTTTTGGGTTTTGGGGGGGGAAATTTTTTTTTTGGGGGGGGGCCCGGGGGGGGTTTTTTTTGGTTTTGGGGGCCCCTTTTTGGGGGCCCTTGGGGGTTTTTTTTGGGGTTTTGCTTTGGGTTGGTTTAAATTAAAACCCTTAAATTTTCCCCCAAAAAATTTTTTTTTTAAAGGGGGGGCCCCCCGGGGGGGGGGGGGGGGCCCCCCAAAAGGGGGGGCCCCCCCCCCAAACCCCGGAATTTCCCCTTTAAAAACGTTTTTTTGGGGCCCCGGGGGGGCCCCCCGGGGGAAAAATTGGGCCCCGAAGGGGTTGGGGGTTTTTAAAAGGGGGAAAAGGGAAAAAAAATTTTTGGGGGGGTTTTTGGGGGGGAAAAAAGGGGGGAAAAGGGGGGGGGGGGTTTTTTTTTCCCCTTTTTAAAACCCCCCCCCAAAAAAATTTGGGGGGGGGGGGGAAAAATTTTGGGGGGGGGGAAGGGGGGGAAAATTTTTTCCCCCCCCAAACCCAAAAGGGGGGGGGGAAAAGGGGGTTTTTTTTGGGGGGGGGGGGGGGGAAGGGGGCCCCAAAAAGGGGGCCCAATTGGATTTTTAAAAAAAAAAAATTTTTGGGGGGGAAAAAAGGGGGGAAAAAACCCAAAAGGTTTTTTTTAAAAAACCCCCGGGGTTTTTGGGGGGAAAAAAAAAAAAAGGGGTTTTTCCCCCCCCCCCCCCCCCCCGGGGGGGGGGTTTAACCCCCCTAAAAATTTTTTTTTTTCCCCAAAAACTGTGAGTCAGGCTAACCTTAAACAGATGTTTTGAATTGAATTTGGCTCCTGGGGAGGGAGGTAACTCGGTTATTTCAAGGACTCTGCAGCCACAACCGGTCACTGAACGAAAAGGAAGGCTGAGGGTAGGGCCGGTGGGAGAGGGAATGCTGGAGATGGGATGGGGAAAGAGGGGTAAAGCATTGAGATGGTGGTGGGGTGAGGAAGAGGGGGTGAGGGGGCAACACTGTTCCTTTCCCTTGACAGAATCGCTGAGCCTTGTTCTTGTTACTGTGGTGAGGAAAGAGGGATGCAAAGAAGGGACAATTTCTATCCTGTCTGATCCGCCCCTGCCACACATTTTGGTTGCAATCCCTCCACGCCCTGTATCCCTGCTGCCCTCACCAATGCCCACTGCTGTGCCCTACCCACACTCCCGCTCCCTGTCCTTACTCACGCCCTATAGGCCCACTTCCATCCCAAATCCCTCCCCCAAATTCCAAATCCCATCCCGTATCCTCAATCCCAACCCACTCTTTATCCCCCTACCCCAGCCCTAGTCCCTACAGTAATCTCCCCTCCCCCCTCCTCCCCCTTGGGTCACTACTTTAATTCTGCTGCTCCTTCTCTCCCCCCTCCTTCACCCCTCATCCCACTACCCACCCAACCACTCACTTCCCAGCGAGAGAGAGAGAGAGAGAAGAGAGAGAGAGAGAGAGAGAGAGAGAGAGAGAGAGAGAGAGAGAAAGAGAGACAGACAGACAGACAGAGATGGACAGGCAGACAGACAGGTAGACAGACAGACAGAGACACAAATAGTGAGAGTACACTAGTCTCTCTCTCTCTCTCACACACACACACACACACACACACACACACACACACACACACACACACACACACACACAAAGATTGCAAGAAGTGATGACTCAGATACATAGATACTGCTACTGATTATCATTCTACCCGTGGAGAAAAGAAAGCCTCCCCATCTACTAAGATGACTTGACGTAGAACAGCTGAGTTGGTCATGACTGAACGATGAACTCCATCAAGATAAGAATGGTAAAGGGTTTCGGAGAATCAGGAGCCAGACAGACAGCTCAAAAAAGTGTACAGGAGGAAAAAAAATGACTGGGGTATTGGAAAAGTTGGCGCAGCGCCCACAACACTTCAGACCGACCTCGTAATCCACTGAGAGTGGGACGGTTGGCTGGACAGTAACACACTTATGCCAGACCATTTCAACGTCTGGAAGCGCCATCCTCTCTGGAGGTGAGTGCAGTCTCATGTAGAGGGAGCACTTGCCTTCCAACTTCATTTTCCTTGAGCAGCTGATTTATCCTCTCTTGAGGAAACACGGGGAGGGAGAGAGAGGTTTGTAAGTATACGTATGTAAACTGAAACTGAATACTTGTCATCAACAATAATTGAACTTAAGCGACTTTTCCTTGTACGAAAAGTGTGTAAACATGCCAACGGCAGATGGCAAACTATTTTTCTTCCCTTTGGTCTGGTTTCGAAAGTTCTCAGTCAGGTGAATCGAACACTTCTTCGATGTTTTTTTGGCCACAAAAAAACTGCTTCTACCGCCCCTGACAAAGTGCTAGCAATTGTAGAGAAACTTGGTGACAGGAGCCATTATGAGCTGAAGGTGTTATTTATAAATAAAGAGGGGAGTGCTGTGTGTGTGTGTGTGTGTGTGTGTGTGTGTGTGTGCGTGCGTGCGTGCGTGCGTGCGTGTGTGTGTGTGTGTTTGGTGTGTGTGTGTGTGCGCGCACGCAGGAGAGAGAGAGAAGAGAGAGAGAGAGAGAGAGAGAGAGAGAGTATATGCTCACACATAATGGAATGCGTGACAATATAAATCAGAAAACAAAAGGAATTCATTGAAACATGTTTGTCGGTCTTGTTTGATTGGACTGGTGATACTTTAACTGCCCTCTGTTATTAGCCAGCTAGCTCTCTCTCTCTCTCTCTCTCTCACTCTCTCTCTCATCTCTCTCTCTCTCTCTCTCTCTGCTGGAAAGGCGCAATAAATGTACACGGAATATCTTAAGTTATATTCATGTCATCGTTTGCTATTTTTTCCCCCAGTTCAGTGGGATGATGACTATTGCATTGTTAGTGTCTAAAAATGTATTTTCCTCTGACATACTTGAAAGTGTTGCACTGACGCAAAAGAAACAAAAAAAGAGTTCAGGTTGATGTTTGACCACACAAGACACGGGTCCTTTTGACTGTCTTCGTATTACTACTTATTTTTCAGATCATTCACACCGAGTAGAAATTTAGCAAAATTAGCCCTGAATTTCGTCATCGTCAACCGCGTTTGAAAATGCTGGCACGCCCAATCCTGCTGGAAACAGTCGGCCATTCGGTGTCTGAATATGTTGACAAAGTCTTGTACATTTTGAACTCTGCTTTCTAGCCAAACTTCTGAAAAACGGTATATATCCACACAGTTTGTGATGCATGCAGCCGAATTTGAATCTTTGTCAACACATTATCAGTAATTTGTATAGCCATTACAAGCTTGTTTGGTATTTTCTACTGAGATCCATACACTGCGAAGAAGATAGATAGATAATGTTGCTTATAGCCCAGCCGACCGCAAAGGGCCATATCAGGGCTGTCACCATGTTAAAATCAACTCACCAGTCATTAAAAAAAACAAACAAAAAAAAACAAAAAAACTTTCACACATCTTGTTAAATGACATCGTCTACAAACGCACCAAAAGTTTGTTAAAAATCTTTCTGCCGTAAAATCTTAAATCAGATAAAAAATGTTAATCTCTCTCAAAAACTCAAGGATCACGTCAGGCGGGACATCCCGAACAGGATCTTCATGGACTTCCGCCGTAAAATGTTTGTGTCTCACATCGTGCAAGTCCCAACACTCTAAAAGAACATGTTTCATTGTGAGTGGCGCATGACATGGAATGCACCACGGAGCTTCTTCACTCTTTAAAAGGTAAGCATGGGTAAAATACGAATGGCCGTGTGCAGCCGGTACAGAACCGTTTCCTCTTTACGACCTCCCGACGGGGATGGGAGGAAGTCCTTAAGGTTTGGACGGATCTGAAAGAGTTTTTTTAGTCGTCTGTGTGTTCCAATCCTCCTGCCAGAGGTCTCTCACATAATCGTTAATTTTGGGTTTCACGTCTGAGCAGGGATATAATTTTGGACAGTTTCCTCTTGTGGCGTTCTTGGCTAAACGATCAACCATTTCGTTCCCGCCGATGCCAACATAAACCAGGAACCCAAGCAAGATAATGTTGAAAACCGTCCCCCTTTCAAGTTGCTAAAAAGTTCAAAAAAAAGTAAAAGTTCGGGATGCTGAAGTTGCGGCCAGCTATAGCCTCCAAAGCTGACAGCGAATCCGACAGAACCAGAAAGTCCCTCTTCGAAGATTGTGACATTATCTTCAAAGCCAAAACCAGAGCAGTAAGTTCAGCAGAATATACAGAAGCATCTGAATGAATATGTTTCAACAGATCTGAGAAGGAGCCCCGGGGCAGTAGGCTGCACAGGCCACTCCCTCTTCAACTTGGAACCGTCAGTGAAAACTTTTTGAAGGATGGGAATTTGGAACAGAGCTCAGCTACAAAGCCTTGTACGCCAGAGAGCTGGTAGACTCTTTGCGAAAAGCTGCAAGATCGAAATGAATCTCGGGCGTGAAGAAGGTCCACGGGGGTTGATCCGGAACTTAGAAAATCCGACACAACTCCTAGGTCTAGACCTGAAACCCCGCACGTGGGGCTGCATACGAAGACCAAACGGCAGAATACATTTCGGGTTGTTTTAAAAACTTATTTTGGGAAAACGGAAGGAAAAAAGACACAGCCCATAGGCGGGATTCTGCGGTTCTGAGAACAGTCGGATATATAATTCAAAGACAGTTTCAGCCTGCGGTTGGCAATGAAGGTTCACCCCCCTCTGCGTACAGGCTGTACACGGGGGTGGTGCGAACGCTCCAAGACAAGACGAAGCCCTTGATGGTGGATAGGGTCCAAGAGTTTGAGGTAAGAGGGTCTTGCAGAGCCGTACACGGCACAACCGAGTCTAGTTTGGAACGGACCAAGGCTCTGTAGAGGTGCCAGCAAAGTTTTCTTATCAGCGCCCCAGTCGGTGTGTGCAACGACCCGCAATATTCAGACTTTCGGGCAAAAGTTTTGAGGTTTTTGATGTGGCGAAAAGTTGAGTTTTTGGTCAAAATAACCCCCAGGAATTTGGCTTCTTTTACAACTGGAATGGTGGACTGTCTAGACGAATTTCAGGATCATCAAAGAATCGACGAAAATTGGGGAAATGAATTGACTGAGTTTGGTACGGGAGAAGGAAACCGTTTTCCTCGGCCCACTGTTGGATTCTGTTGACGCAAAGTTGGAGTCGACGCTTTTACACTGTGGTAAGAAGCTCCAACTGCATACAGCGCAAAGTCATCAACAAACAGAGAGGACTCGGTGCCCAGGTTTACCGATTGGACAATGTCTTTAATTTAATGCTGAAAAGGGCGGGAGAAAGGATGCCCCCCGAGGAACACCCAACTCCTGCCCATGGATGTCAGAGAGTGTGGTGCCAACACGCACCTGGAACTGTCGATCGGCTAAAAAGTTTTGAATGAACAGAGGCAGGTGACCCCGAAAACCAATCGTGCAGGTCCATGAGGACTCCTTTTTTTCCACGTGGTGACGTACGCCTTTTCGAGGTCGAAAAAGATAGCGACCACATGCTGCTTGTTAACAAAGGCGTTGCGGTTTGGTGGTTTCCAGACGGATTAGATGGTCAACCGTCGAGGGGGTACTTCCGGAAACCGCACTGTTCACTGGCCAAAAGACCATCGGTTTCCAGCTTCCACATCAGACGGGAGTTGCCCCATCTTTTCCATCATTTTTACAGAGGCAGCTGGTCAGAGCAATTGGGCGATAGTTGGAAGGTTGGTAAGGTCCTTTCCGGGCTTTGGAATGGGAATGATCAGGGCTTTCGCCAGGAGGGGGAAAGGACCCTGTGGTCCAGATATGGTTATAGACTTGGAGAAGAGTCTGGAGACAGCTTTCGGGGGGAAATGTTTCACAACCTGATAATGAATGTCATCCAGACCAGGGCAGAATCAGTGCGGGTTTGTAAAGCGATTTGAGTTCAACGATTGAAAAAGGAAGATTATAGGTTTCAGAGTTTGTCTGATGTGAAATTGTTATGAAGATTTCTCTTTTAACCTCTTGTTTCTTAAAAAGACTGCAGATTTATTTGAAGAAGAGGAGTTCTGTTGGATGGTGGAGGCCAACAATTGAACAGCTTGTTTGTCAGTGATCAGAGCATCAGCAAGTTTCAAGTGATGAATGGAGGGGTTGGTGTTCTTCCCTTGTTTTTCTAATGATGTTCCAGACTTTTTTCTTGGAAGTTTTAGATGTCAGCCTGGACAGAAGTTTCTCCAGGACCGACGTTTACTGATTTTGAAAGTGGTCTCGATTTAGCACGGAGTTTCGATGGGCTCGACGTTGGACCCGAAGGTCGTTGGTATACCCGACGCTGAGCCCGTTTGCGAACTTTTTAAATTTGTTGGCAGTCTGAATTGAACCAGGGTGTTTTTGGCATTTTGGGGTTTGTCGGGAAAACACTGGAATACAGGTTTTAGCACACTTGATCACGGTGTTAGTCAGTGATTCTGCTGGGTCTGGACTCCCGAAAAAATCAGTGTCCTGGAATTCTTTTTAAATGTGGTTGAAAATAGATCCCAGTTGCTTTCTTAAAATTGAGATGTTGAGAGACAGAGGCGGTTTCAGTTAAATGGGCTGTAAAGAACAGGGAAATGGTCACTTCCCTGCAGATCGTCATGGACAGACCACTCATAGTCCAGGACCACGAGGGGTTTACAAACCGACAAATCTAAGCACGAAAGTGAACCTGTGGAAGAGTGGAGATAAGTTGCAGATTTCCCTCGTTCGACAACACAAATCCAAATCTGAAAGGAATCCCAATTAGCAAACCTCTGGATGACGTACTGGCACTACCCCCAAAGGAATTTTGACCGTTAAAGTCACCCAACAGCAAAAAAGGTCGAGGAAGTTTTTCTAACAGACTGACAAGGTCCTGACGACAAACCGGGACAGAAGGTGAGAGATAAAGGGAACGATTGTCACAGTCTTGTGGAGAGGGACTCACGCAGCTACAGCCTGAAGGGGTAGACAGAATGACAGGACTATACAACAAAGTTTTGTGTAGGAGAAGGGCAACACCGCCCGACAGTCCCAACGTGGATGGTTGTGCAGGTTTCGAAAGAATAATTAAAGCCAAAAGAGTAAAGGTCTTCTGGCTTCGAATTTGAGTTTCTTGAAAAGCCACGACGGAAGGTTTTAGAGACTGACACAAGCTGCAGCTCCTCGAAGTTGGAATTTAGACCACGGAAATTCCAATGGAATATTGTACTATCCATTCTGCAGAGGCGAAAAGGAGAGAAATCAGGTCCCTCTCCTCTTCAACGTCCGCATCTAATGGGGCAAATTTATTAGTTAGTTTCACTGGACGTGGTGGCCTTTGGACCTGCTGGCAGACTTGCCCGCAGGGGACAAAGGCCTGGGTTTGGAGATGGTGGAGGTCTGGATTTGGGAGATGGTGGAGGATTTTTTCCTCATCTCCACCATCTCCACACTGGGTTGAACTCCCTTGCCCCCACGGGCACTGGACAGAGGAATTCGAGTTGCGGTGCTGGTTTTATTAATCTGCCCAGCAGCAGATGTTGTAGACGCTGGGCAGTCTGAGGGTGGCGGATTTTTTGCCTCCACCAGGGGCATTCACTGTGGTTGGGAGGTGGTGGACCTGCTTCCACCAGAGCTGACAGTTCTCCTTGCAGTGTCTTTGAAAGATAAATTCATCAGTCTGGCAGCAGACGACCGAGTGGGGGAATTTTCTTTACGGCTGAGCATATGAAGATGCTGTGGCCCTCTGGACTGCCCACAACCGCTTGCGGGGTTCAAAAAAAAGGGGATCTTCTTTTTTGTCTTAACTCTTTGTATTGCAGATTCCTGAATCCACAGAGGACAATTTCGTGAAGAGGGGGGAGGCGCCACCGCAGTTTGCACAATGTGCCGGATCTTTACACGGCCCCATCATGGGTTGCCTTGCCAGCAAATACCGCACACCTCCTGCCCAGAACAGCGGTCTCTTGACATGGCCAAACCTCTGCATCTGAAAAACCTTTAAAGGGGGCGGCCCCATACAGCGAACATGAACCTTTAGGTAACCGACTTGATGACCGGAGGCAGCACAGGGTTGCAGAACGTCAGAAAGAGGGGGTTGGTGGGCCACTCTCCCCTGAACCTTTCTTTTCCGTCACCCTGCGCACCTCCGTCAACACCTTGGGGCGCCAGTTCCGTCTTGTATTCTGCCCCTGAGACCCCTGATAGATCTCTGCAGCGAATCACACCTTTTGACGAATTTAACTGTTTATGAGGAGTCACCCTGATCTCCCTGTCCATATCTTTGTTGCTCTCAACAGTGTTCAGATTGCTTTTTAGATCGACATTGAATTAGAAATGAGCCATTCCTCAACCTTTTGACTGACTGAGGTCACCTGCTAACCTTTAAAGCCCTTTTGGATGGCAAAAGGGCTCAGAGATGAAAGGGGTCTTTCCTGCTCCGTCCCTTCCCTCACGAGCCAGGAAGCCCAGAAACCTGTCTTCTGTCGTACCACAGTATCAAATCGCTGTCTGTTTGAAAGTCCTCTGAAAAGGGGATGCTGCCTCCTCTTCCTTTTGGGGGGTAGTTTTTTGAAAAAGCCATGTGTATTTTATTATATTTCATCCCTCCCTTACCCACCCACCTTGGAGTCCAACTAAGGGGCCAGGGCCAAGAATCACTATCTTGACCCCTTCCAGGGGTTCAGGAGAGATATACAACAGACAAAAAACCCACCAACCCTATCCCCCCTGATCATGCCAACTCCCGGGAACAGAGAGCTGAGCACTACAGGGGTTATCTTGGCCAGCCGGAGAAATGCCTGTTTTGACCCAGCCCCAAGAAGGGGAGCCCATTAGTACACCCGGGCCAAGGTGTACTCCTGTCTAGGAGAGGTCCGAGCCCAAAATGATGTGTTGAGAGCGCTGGCCCTCCAATCACCAGGATCTCATCCCCCTCCGACACAGGGCACCGCAGGCCAACGCGGCGGATCTTAAGGAGACCACAGAGAGAAAAGGAGTGTGGAAAGAAGACTTGAAGGGAGACGAAGAAAAAAAAAGACCCTTTAAGAAAGGCAGAAACAAATAAAAAAAAGGTGGGTTACTATTTGTCTGGGCCCCACTTAACCTTTTGCAGGGGGACCCCCCAGGGGCATCAATTCCAACGAAATTGTTGGCCATCAGAACGGGCTAACAGGCCTAGCAGTGTTCACAACAACCATCTGCTGATTTGATGCCCCCGCAAGCAAACCCTAAAAGACACAGGACAAACGCAAGCCCCCCGACCAGGGCAAGGTTGAAAAACCCCCAGGGAAATGCGAAGAAAACCCAAAGCCCCAAAGCGAATGTTATATAAAAAAGATTCGACACATTTTGCCTAACAACGTTTTTGGGGTTTGGGGGTTACTAAATAACTTTTTACGAAAGAGGGGAAAGTCTTTTGTATAGAGAGGTATGGGGATTCCAGTTGAGACTGTCATCAATTAGGCCTATTATTCCAAAAACTTTGTGATGCGAGGACTTGTACAAAAGTACTTTTCCCCAGGTTACAGGAGGCTAGCACGGGTGTTTTTCTGTCTTTTTTGTTTGGTTTGTAAAGAAATAAAATTTGTTTTTTTTTTGGGGCAAAGTGAATTTTTCAGTTCTACCCATTTTAAAAGATCGTTGATATTTTTTGCAAATTTTGGAAAAGGGGAAATACCATCGGGGGGTGTAAATTTGTGATGCTCGCAAAAAGGCGCTTTAGATCCACATTTTGGGGAAGGTCGTTGATGTAACCTGAGAAGAAGAGGCCTAAAAGGGACCCTTGGGGAAAGCCATTTTTTAAGGGTTGCTGTGAAGATGCCCCAAAAGTCACGTTTCTTGTTTTTTTTGTGGTGATGATTTTAGAATAAAGGACAGATTTGAAAAACCCCGAAAAAAAGTCCCCGAAGGGGGAGAAGTGGTTAAGCTTAAAGGGCTTTTTTTAATAACGAAAGGGGCACCACAATACGCTGTTATTTAAAGTTATTAAGCCACTTTTGACAAGGTGTTAATACATATGACGAAATAAAACAATTTTATCTATCACAATTTAAAAATTACATTGATCTGTCTTTATTACTGAAGCCGAGAGTTTAAGAATTTTGCCATCCATGCATCTACTCCGCGTTCCCAATTTTTTGACATAAAGTGGTATAAAACATCTCGTAATAGTTATTGTTAGAAGTGTTTTTTAAGGTTTTTTTTTGTTGTCATTAAAAATTGCCGCGCACGTGTTTTGTGTTTTGTGGTGTTTGTGGGGTGTGTGTGGGGTGGTGTGTTGTGTGTGTGTGTGTGCTGAAAGTGTGTGGGGTGTGTTGTGTGTGTGGTGTGTGGGTTGTAAAAGAGAGAGAGAGAGAGAGAGAAAAGAGAAGAGAGAGAGAGAAAGAGAGAAGAAGAAGAGAGAGAGAGAAATCTTTCCCAAAACCTTTTTTTTTTGTTTTCAAAATTATTGAGCTCTACCCAAACGAAGAAACATTCTTTTCGCCATCTACCTGTGTATTTCTCACTAAAGTGAATTTTAAGGGGGAAAACCCTCCTTACAAACCCACGCTTTTTTTTTTTTTTTGTGAAATTTATTTGGGATGACGCCCCGACCCTTTCTTGTCAAAAAAGTTTGCCCCGACAGCCCCCATGAAAGGCGGGAAAAAGCCTTAACGATCTCGTGCATTGATTTGATTTTTGCGGGACCCTCCCTCATATTGATTTGGTTTTGATTCCCTTTGGATGTGTTCTTGAAAATTTAACGTTTTGGCCTGCACCTTTCCTCCCAGCGCAACAAAATGGCTGATCGCGTACCGTTGTTTTTAAACCAAAATGCAAGGATACTAACCATAACTGGCTTCTCCCTTCCAGACACACCCCCCCCCCCCACTCATCCCTCCGCCCCCCCCCCCCCCTTCACCTACCCCCCCACTCCGGCTAGACGCGCTCATCAAGTGAAAATAATAAAAACAAAATACAGTAAAAAAAAGTATTTGAAACAAAAATGGATCCTCTCAATCAGTCTATAGTGTGCTTTCTAGTTTTTGAAAGACCCCCCCCCCCCCCCCCCCCCCCTGTTATTTTACAAGCCCAAACCCCCCACTATTTCTCTGTGAGATTCGATTAATGGTGCGTTCAGCTCTCACGGGCGAAGTTTAACTTGGGTCTGTGTTTCCGCTAATTTAATCTCTGTCTCTGTCTTTGTCTCTCTCTCTGTGTCTCTGTGTCTCGGTATCTCTTTCTCTGTCTGTCTGTCCGTCTGTCTGTCTGTCTGTCTCTGTCTCTGTGCGCGCGCGCATATATGTATGTATGTATGTGTGTGTGTGTGTGTGTGTGTGTGTGTGTGTGTGTGTGTGTGTGTGTGTGTGTGTTGGTTGAGAGAGAGAGAGAGAGAGAGAGAGAGAGAGAGAGAGAGAGACAGAAACAGAGAGAGAGAGAGAGAGAGAGAGAGAAAGAGTGACAGAGAGAGAGACAGAGAGAGAGAGAGAGACAGACAGACAGACAGACAGACAGAGCAGTAGGCATGGGAGAAAGAAGCAGACAGACACGAGGAAAGAAAGAGGAGGAAGTGCTCATAAAAAAACAAAAAGAGAGAGACAGAGACAGAGAAAAAGAGGGGAGTGGGAGGACAGACATCAAAATCAGATGGGAAGACAGGAGTGAGACTTGGAGTGAAACACGGAGAGACAGATTTAAAGTTAGGTGTGAGCAGTTCCACCATCATTTTACATGCGCGCGCGCGCACGTGTGTGTGTGTTGTGTGTGTGTGTGTGTGTGTGTGTGTGTGTGTGTGTGTGTGTGTGTGGGGGTGCGTGCGTGTGCGTGCGTACGTACGTGCGTGCGTGCGTGCGTGTGTTCGTGCGTGCGTGGGTGCTTGTGTGTGTGTTGTACGGTAGTTTACAGTCTACATCACGAATGACGTTGCATTTATAAGTTAATATACGCTCTAAAATTCAGCTACACCTTTACATACTGCTGGATTCTGCCTGCACCAGTGTAAAGTGCGGGTCAGACTGTGTGGGAAGGCTCAAGGTTATGCCAGACACAAGCATCAAGCACCAGAAACAGGCCTCAGCCATGACACGCACTGCGTACTCACGTTCAGCTTGAAACAGAGCGTTACCTCTGCACTGCAGCGCTGAAGACTGGGTACCTCTGCACTGCAGCGCTGAAGATAGAGTACCTCTGCACTGAAGCGCTGAAGATTGGGTACCTCTGCACTGCAGCGCTGAAGATTGGGTACCTATGCACCGCAGCGCTGAAGATTGGGTACCTCTGCATTGCAGCGCTGAAGACTGGTACCTATGCACTGCAGCGCTGAAGATTGGGTACCTCTGCACTGAAGCGCTGAAGATTTGGTACCTCTGCACTGCAGCGCTGAAGATTGGGTACCTCTGCACTGCAGCACTGAAGATTGGGTACCTCTGCACAGCAACGTGTTTAAGACTGGGTACCCCTGCACAGCAGCGCTGAAGATAGGGTACCTCTGCACTGCAGCGCTGAAGACAGGGTACCTATGCACTGCAGCACTGAAGATTGGGTACCTCTGCATTGCAGCGTTGACGATTGGGTACCTCTGCGCAGCAGCGCGCTTACGACTTGGTACCTGCGCACTGTAGTGCTGAAGATTGAGTACCTCTGCACTGCAACGCTGAAGATTGGGTACCTCTGCACAGCAACGAGTTTAAGACTGGGTACCCCTGCACAGCAGCGCTGAAGATTGGGTAGCTTTGCACTGCAGTGCTGAAGACAGGGTATCTCTGCACTGCAGCACTGAAGAGTAGGTACCTCTGCACTGCAACGCTGAGGATTGGGTTCCTCTGCACTGCAGCGCTGAAGATTGGGTACCTCTGTACTGTAGCACTGAAGCTTGGGTACCTCTGCACTGCAGCGCTAAAGATTGGGTTCTTCTGTACTGCAGCACTGAAGATTGGGTACATCTTCACAGCAGCGCACTGAAGATTGGGTACCTCTGCACTGCAGCGCTAAAGATTGGGTTCTTCTGTATTGCAGCGCTGAAGATTGGGTACATCTTCACAGCAGCGCAGTGAAGATTGGATACCTCTGCTCCGCAGTGCTAAAGATTAGGTGCCTCAGTACTGCAGCGCTGAAGACCGGGTACCTCTGCACTGCAGTGCTGAAGATTGGGTGCCTCAGTACTGCAGCGCTGAAGACTGGGTACCTCTGCACTGCAGCGCTGAAGATTGGGTACCTCTGCACTGCAGTGCTGTAGTTTGGGTGGCTCAGTACTGCAACGCTGAAGACCGAGTACCTCTGCGCTGCAGCGCTGAAGATTGGGTACCCCAGCACTGCAGTGCTGAACTACATTCACAAACCTGTATGAATAAAGTTCGAACCTGATCACAAGGCAATCCATCTGCAGTCAAGAAAACGACCAAGCATGCATAACACTTTATACCACAGTACTCTGGCGTTCAGTCAGCATCAGGCAAGAAACGAAATGAACAAAACAGTGTGCAGTGTTGCCCCCAGACCAAAGATAGTTCGCCCTACGGGCGTACAGTCTTTGCCCAGACACAGCAAGCTTGAAGTCACGTCACACTGCAACGTCGTGGTCAATCGGAACCAGACACAAACATTCAGCGTGAGTCACACAGCGCCGTGGCGTGGTAATGGCAGTGGAATGGCAGCGTATGATGCTCCATCATGCTCTGTATATCCCCCCCCCCCCCCCCCCCCCTGCGGGGCCCACATGCTAGACGTAACTGCATCATTTCCCTCACATCTCTCCCCCCCCCCCACCCCCCAAACCTTCACCACCACTTTCCTTGGAGGCCTATTGGCAGACATGGTTCATCATGGCAGACTGCTGTGCTGGGGAGGGGAGGTAGTGGGCTATGTATTGTACAACCTCTTTCAGCATTCCTCTTCTTCCACACCACACGTCGTCTCTCTCTGTCTATCTGTCTGTCTGTCTGTCTGTCTCTCTGTCTGTGAGTGTGCTTATTTGCGCGCGCGCGCGCGTGTGTGTTTATGTGTGTGTGTGTGTGTGTGTGTGTGTGTGTGTGTGTGTGTGTGTGTGTGTGTGTGTGTGTGTGTACATATGTGTTTAGTATTTTCATTTTACGTCTTTTCACAAAATCGTGTTTTATTAGACGAGAGAGAGAGAGAGAGAGAGAGAGAGAGAGAGAGGAGAGAGAGAGAGAGAGAGAGAGAGAGACTGACAGACAGACAGACAGACAGAGAGAGAGAGAGAGAGAGAGAGAGAGAGAGTGCTTAGATACATGCGTGTGTGCGTGCGTGTGTGTGTGTGTGTGTGTGTGTGTGTGTGTGTGTGTGTGTGTGTGTGTGTGTGTGTGTGTGTGGTGCACGTACGTGGTATGTATATGTAATCACACGAAGACCGCCAACATCATATTAATACCTAACCGGATTATGTAACAAACAGGGAGGTAACTCTAAAAGCAAGATTAATAGCAGAAAAAAACATCAATCAAAGACATACCTGATAAACATGGTAAGTAAGCCCTGAGATGCACACACTCAAATAAAACATGGCCTCTTGATTTGTTTGTTTTGCCATATACACATTTTATCGAAGCATTATATTTAGTTCTGAGAGCATCTAATTTTAGTCGACAAACCGTTGAAACAACATTTCTGTATATCACGAATTTGCAGATTGTGAATGCTTTTGACCTAACGAATACTGAAAAGTTGACTAGTTTGTGTTTTAACATATGAACTAAGGTTCTTAGTACTACTTCTAGAACAGTCCCAAGCCCTTTGTCTTAACATTTGATGACACTCTTGTAAAGTGAAGGATATAGTAAGTTGTTGTGAACATATTTCAGTTCTAGCTCCTTTTCATGCATATCTGTCAGCGAGTTCATTACTCAAGATTCCACAGTGTAAAGGAATCCAAAAGAAGGTTAAGTCAATTCCTTTACATATCAAGACATGAATTAAATGATAAATAATCTTTTACATAAAATATAATTATGGAATTCGATTTGCAAAACTTAATGGATTGTAATACTGACATTGAATCTACCCAGAACAACACTTGAAAAATTGTCTGTAGTAAGTCAGTTAGATATGTCAAGGCCATTAGTATAGCTATCATTTCAGCAACGAATATAGATATATGTTTTTCAATGGAATGTGATTTTTCTTCTTTCAGTGATGGAATAACAAAAGCACACACAGATTCCTTATTTTGTGTTACTGAGCCATCTGTAAACACCTTAAGATGGTTAGGATATTTGTTTTCCTAATGCATCTTTGCTGAATATGATACGATGCAAGGTTGATCAGCTTTTTTCGCATGAGTGTGATCAAGACCGAACTTCGCTCTGTTTCGTTCTCAATTTGGAATGGTATCCGTATAAGAGGTCTTTGCCAGTGATTCATATTCACGTCAGTTTCCTTCGACAAATTTTCAGTATAAGATCGAATGATGGATAACGAGGATATCATTTTTGCTCTTTTTGGATAACAAGACTCTGGCTTTACATAACTTTCTTTTTCATTCACACCTACCATGCTCGAACAGTTCATAACACATTTTGCGACAGTGAGTCTCCTACCTTCATTTAATGGTAAAACATCGATTTCTCTGTGTGTTCCAATTGTAGATACATGCACTGGGACTCCCAGGCATAATCTTAAACCTTTGCTGTCAACACTTTGCAATTTTTGTACCACATGCTTCGGCGCACAAAAGAAAGCCTCTTGAGCATATGATAACTTAGAACGGATTAGTGATGTAGCAAAGTGCTTAAACGTCTTTATATCATGACACCAGCTTTGTTTGCCCAATATTTTAATGTAAGCTCTTTCTTGCGTTAAGAGATATTTGATATGAAAATTCCATGTTAGCTTGATTATGAAATGAACACCTAAGAATTTTACCATGTGTACGCATTAAAGTGCCATCCCATCAATATTAAGAGATGGCAAATCAGTGGGAGCAACTCCCTGGAGAAAGGTCCAGTGACGGTGAGGAAAGACCCACTGACCACAGGGAAAGTCCTGTTGACAGTGGGAAAGACTACAACTTTGGATTCTCTCTTGAGGGCACATAAGACCGTATGGCGAAAGCTTGGCTGTGTCTGGAGTGGCACCGTCTTCATCTGTCCGTGGGCATGGGTGGTTGGGTCTGTGGGGTGTGCTCGGCAGCTGGAGGGTGGTGTCTTTTGCCGGTGGGCTCTGCAGTCATGAAATACGGACTGGTACACCCATGGGGGATGCTATTTTAAGGCTGTTATGAGTTGCATCCTGCAGTCTGATTTACCTCTGTTCAGGAGCAGTTATGTCCCTTGATATCTTAATGGAGTGTCCTGCGCGTGCCTGTACCCATCGTCAACACAGCGCAGGCCTCCAAGGGTGGTACAGGACTGCTCTAAAGGCAGGTGAAGACAGTGCTTCTCTGGGTCCTCCCCAGCACCTTCAGGTGTTTCTTTTTCTTCTGAACACCTAAGAATTTTACCATGTGTACGCAATAAAAGTGCCATCCCATCAACATTAAGAGATGGCAAATCAGTGGGAGCAACTCCATTGTTGAATAATAACAACATTATTTTTCTTTGGAAAGTTTCAGACCATTCATAAAGAAGTGCCTGCTAAGATTATCGAGCTCCACCTGATAAAGTTTTTGGTAGTACTTTATTGATCTTCTTAGTGTATTTTTTTCTTAGCCAGGCATTAATCCACATGCACAGATCATCGGCATACTGCACAACTGTAGCATTTTTAGTCATGTGTTTTGGAAGATCAAACAGCAATATATGAAATAACACAGGCGTTATAACAGAACCTCGAGGAATACCCATTTGCAATGATTTAACACTGGAATTGGTGTTTTCTACTCTGAATTGTAAACTTCTCTGAGATTGAAATTCTTTGATGTAGTTGTAGAAATTAACAGATATGCCAATCGTCTTTTATTTATACAATAGTCTTGAATGCCACACACTATCAAAGGCTTGTTTAATATAAAAAAAAAATGCTGTTTGGACGCTCTTTCGTCTAGCAAATTAATACTTTATTTGTGTTGTTAATTTGACGACGTGATCATTTGTTGATCTTCCTTTCCTAAAGCCTGCTTAATTACTTCCTAAAGCCTGCTTGATTACTAGGTATCACATTATCTTTATCACAAAAAACAAGTAAGTCTATTTACTACAATTTTTTCCATAAGTTTTGCAACATGAGAAGTCAGAACTACGGGTCGGTAATTATTAATGTTTGTGGCAGACTTACCGCGTTTTACAATCGAAATAATTACTCACTACTTTCAAATGACTGGCATAGTACCATCCGTCCAAATCTTTTGGAACCTTTTTTTTTAATACAAAGCGGAGACGGTTCTCTGGCAGATGTTTTAGCATTCTATTTGAAACAGCATCTAATCCAACTGATGACGTTTTGTTGTTATCTATTGCACGCATGGTGTGGCTATGGGTACATTTGTGTGATGATCATTATTTGAAACTGGTTAATCATAAAGTTTTGTTTTTTCTTCCTTGTCTCGATAATGTTTGCATTCTTGTGGAAAACTTTTTAGAAGCATTGTCTTTGAAAATATATCAGCAAACGCTTCTGCTTTTTAAGCGAAGTAGAGAACTTCTTATTCTCTAAATCAATGGGGCATCTTGGAAGATTTATTCCTTTTTTCATAACCTGGAATTTTTTCAATACCTTTCGAAGATCTCTATGACCAGAAACTTCTCTTGAACAGAAGGATGAACAGTATACCTGCTTTGCTTTTGCAATAGCACCGTTAGAATGTGCCTTTGCTCTTTTCATTTCTACATGACTTTCTTCACTTTCGTCTTTAATATAGTGTTTGCATTCAGTTTTCTTTAAAGCTACAGCTTCTTTGCAATCTTTAGTCCACCATATATTACTGGTATGTCGTGTTTTTTTGTTTGTTCATTACTACGTTTTGGAATGCAACTATTTGCGGTCGAAAGTATCATTTTGTTGAATATTAAATACATAGTATATGTATCCTCTCCATTCCCACAAATATTCTATACTATATATTATAGTTATGCCTGAAAGAAGTTCTTTGAATGTATCCCAGTCGGCAAATCTATAATTATGTTCAGGTATTGTATCCTCTGGTAGTAAGTCTTGGATGTCATGTGTTTCATTGATCGTCAAATTATTGACCTTTCAACTAACAAAAATCGAAGGCTTCTTTCATGTAGTTTATGTCTCTCTGTTTTATCAGGGTGGGGGGAGGGGTGGTGGTGGTAAATTTAACGATGAATGATCAAATGTAAAGAGTCGCTTCATTTTTTTTTCTTTTTATTTGTGGCGTCACTGATACGACAAAAATGTCCTTTGACTGTCTGAGTCGACAGTGCGTGACTGCTACGTAAAACGAGAAAAAACGCTTGATGACGACATGCGATCTATTTCCTTTCATTCTGGCTTGCAAACTTCCCCCATAATGACTTTTATTTACATCCGTTGGCATTCGTTTGAATGCACCCTTTTCCTAAAATTCAAAGTGGTCTGTATATTCTTTGAGTTGTCATAAAATTTCATCATCCATACCACTGTTCATTATCCATACCACTATTTCAATTTAACAAATCATTATCCATACCACTGTTTTAATTCAACAAGTCATTATCCATACCACTGTTCATTATCCATACCACTGTTCATTATCCATACCACTGTTTTAATTCAACAAGTCATTATCCATACCACTGTTTTAATTCAACAAGTCATTATCCATACCACTGTTCATTATCCATACCACTGTTCATTATCCACGCCACTGTTTTAATTCAAGAAATCATTATCCATACCACTGTTAAATTCAACAAATCATTATCCATACCACTGTTTTAATTTGACAAATCATTATCCATGCCACTGTTTTAATTTAACAAATCATTATCCATACCACTGTTTTAATTCAACAAAGCACTATCCATACCACTGTTTTAATTTGACAAATCATTATCCATACCACTGTTTTAATTTAACAAATCATTATCCATACCACTGTTTTAATTCAACAAGTCATTATCCACACCACTGTATTAATTCAACAAATCATTATCCACACCACTGTTTTAATTTAACAAGTCATTATCCACACCACTGTTTTAATTCAACAAGTCATTATCCACACCACTGTTTTGATTGAACAACGTTAGGATGTCCCACATAACTGCCTTGACTTTCTCCCGCCATCCTCAAATCCAACAATTCCTCCCTCTCCTTCTCCCCCTCCCCATCCGCACACCCCCTGGACATACACATAACAAGTAAACAAATTATGTAAAATGAAAAAAAAGCAAAAAGTTAACAAAAAAGTCTCCTTAATCAGTCTACAGTACGCTTTCCAATTTCAGATGTAACAATGTTATTCACTTTACATGTTGGAACTCCACCAATTTCTCTGTGAAATTCGATTAATGGTCTTCCGCGCTCTCCTGGGCAAAGTTTAATTTGCGTTTGTGTTTGAGTTAGTTCAATCACGATCTGTCTGTCTGTCTGTCTGTCTGTCTTCCTCTCTCTCTGTAGGATGATGCAGCAGATACTTGTCTGTGAGCGTGAGAGAGAGAGAGAGAGAGAGAGAGAGAGAGAGAGAGAGAGAGAGAGAGAGAGAGAGAGAGAGAGAGAGAGAGAAGGGGAGGGCAGAGAGAGACACAGAGACAGAGCTACAAAGAGAGAGAAGGGGGGGGGGGGAGGAGGGGGGGGGGGCAGAAAGAGACAAAGAGACAGAGACAGAGAGAGAGAGAGAGAGAGAGAGAGAGAGAGAGAGAGAGAGGGGGAGGACCATTCAATTCAGGTCGAATGACAGGGCAGAGAAAGAGGCATGAAGATGGATCAGAGTAGATCCAATGTCGTTTTGATTGCTTATCATCTGTCTCATTTGTAACGCGTGTAACAATGTGGTTTTTTGCAAGAGTGGTTTTGGACTATATGACAAGCCATGTTGTATTCATTATCTGACGCTTTCAAATATTCAGCATAAAGTTTGACTCACACCATACAATAAATCTAGATTTTCTGCAGACTGGTATGCAGCATGGCTCACCTGGTATGGTCAGGCTCAATTTGTACCAGGTGCAGGTAGAAAGCATGGATGACTCTGGACAATAGAGCTCAATCTGTCGCAGACATAGACATCAACTATGGCTCTCACACTGCCCAGTACCGCCCCATTTGAAACAGACACCGCCATGGAGTGTATAGGTCATAGTGTATAGGTCATAGTGTAAAGTCGGGCCCCAAGCGAACCAGAATCATAAAGACTGGGTACATCTCCACCGCAGCGTTGAAGATTGAGTGCCTCTGCATTGCAGTGCTGAAAATTTGGGTACCTCTGCACTGCAGCACTGAAGATTGGGTACCTCTGCACTGCAGCACTGAAGATTGGGTACCTCTGCACTGCAGCACTGAAGATTGCTGGACTGCGGCACTGAACCCCTATCCAAACACCAGTATGAAGCTTGGGGCCTAATCAAGGGACAACCAATCAATAGTTGAAAAATTATCAAGCGTGCGTTATACTATACACTACCGCAATCTGGCGTTTAGTCAATACCAGGCTCAGCAGAAGTGACCGCCATACTGTGCAGAGTCACAAGACACAGACCTAAGGTATACACCACACTGTATGATACCAGTCCATCGGTACCAGACAAAAAGCGTGAGTCTACACAGCACCGTGGTACGGCAGTGTCTGACGGTCGATCATGTTCTTTATTTTCACCGTGAGGCCCCAAATGCCAGACGAAACTGAATAATTGCCCGCCCTTCCTCCCCATCCCATGCCCTGAAGGCACACTGGCCGACATGGCTTTGGCAGCCTGCCGTGCTGGGGAGGGAATGAAGTGGGTTATATATGGTACACCATCTTTTTAGGATTCCTCTTCTACACCACACGTCGGCTGGCTCTTTCCCTTTCTCTGAGTCTGTCTCTCTTTGAGTGCGTACATGCGCGCGCGCTCGTGTGTGTGTGTGTGTGTGTGTGTGTGTGTGTGTGTGTGTGTGTGTGTGTGTGTGTGTGTGTGTTGCGGTGCGTGCTCGCGCGTGTTCGTGCGTGCGCGCGTGTGTATGTGTGAGTGTGTGTGTGTTCTATTAAAAGCATGTGGCATGCTTTCCTGAAAGACCATACCTTGGTTTTTGTTTAATGTGGTCATGTATTTCATTCCACAGTTTACCACCAGAACAAATGAGAGAAGACATAAGAAGATTAGTTCATGGGAGAGTAATGTGGATATTACGTTTCTTACAAACAGCACTGATGGAGAAATGTTTTGTTCAGACTGGCGGGCGTTAAATTGTTCACGATTTTATACATGAAAAGGCTTTGTTGTAGCGACATCTGTGACTGAAGGCAAGCATGTCTGACAAGAAGACAAGAAGAAGAGAAGAAGGGACAAGAGAAGAAGATTTGAGAAGAATTAACTCTAAAGAGCGTCTGTATTAGCTATCAAGAGGTTGCAAGCAATTTTACTGGCCAGATCCCAACAAATAGATGCATCATCAAAGTCTGTCTGCACGTACGCATGAAAAAATAGCTTCCGAGTAAGCTGATCAAGAAAATGTTTTGTTCTATTTAACTAGAATGTCTTCAAGGAAAGTATTTAACAAAGTACAGAAATATGTTCGGACCAGAATAGTTTTTTTTAATCTGTGGTAAGACCGAGTAATTTGCAGGAACTCATAAAATGTTTTATTCCACTCAACTTGAATGTTTTCATGGAAAGTCTGTTACAAAGTACAGAAGTATGTTTGGACCAGAAAAATTTATTATCTATAGTAAGACCTAGTAAGTTGTAGAAACTCACTTCTTCTAATATTTTCTCATTAACTTTTAACTCCGGTAATTTATTCTTGATGTTCTGTCGTTTCTGTCTAGTTGCAGCCAGCATACATTTGGATTTTTGGGGGTGAATTGCCATATCATTTTCTTCTGTCAGGAGACAAGTGTATGTATATCGTTCTGTAATGAAATGTATGCCACACCAGGGCTTCATTTATCTTCATTGTAGATGTTATTATCATTTGCAAAAAGTTCACAAGTGGACATCAAAGGAAGTGGGGGGTCATTTATATAGATTGAAAATAATATAGGACCCAAAACCGATCCATGGGGAACTCCGTGTTTGATCGAAACAATAGAAGATAAGGCAGAATCTTGAAAGACTGGTTATCTTTTGTTACGAAGAAAAGATGACATGAGTTTCAAAGAGCCATCGTTGAAACTATACATTTTTTTTTCAAAAAGGACACTGTGATGGATGGTGTCAGAAGCTTTCGCTAAATCAATAAAAATTGCACCAGTATATAAATTGTTTTTTGGGGTTTCAATGCCATTTCTCGATAAAATTAGTCAACATGGTATGACACGAATGATTCCTTCTAAATCGATTCTGATTTGATTGAAATAAGTCATATTTCATAGAAAAAAAGGGATTAAAATATTGTTTGATCCGATTTTCAAGAGGTTTGGACAGTGCAGATAGTATAGAAATGGGTCTATATGTAGAGGGGTTAGTAGATGGGAGAGAGAGAGGGGGGGAGAGAGAGAGAGAGAGGAGAGAGAGAGAAGAGAGAGAGAGAGAGAGAGAGAGAGAGAGAGAGAGAGAGAGAGAGAGAGGCAGACAAACAGACAGACAGAGACAGAGAGAGAAAGAGAGAGTGGAGAGAGGAATTCCCCAAGCGGCCAACATGCTAGACGTAACTGCACCAACTCCCGCACTTCTGCCCCCCCCCCCCCACCCCATCCCATACCAACCCGTGCCCCGGGCGGTACACCGTCGGACTGCTGTATTGTGGAGGGAACAAAGGAGGTTAGATATTGCAAAACTTTTCCAGACACATCTTTTTAAGGATTCCTGTCCATCACTAATTCTCTCTCTCTCTGTCTTTGTCTGTCTGTCTGTCTGTCTCTCTCTCCCCCTCCCTCCCTCCCTCCCTCTCTCTCTCTCACGCGTTTGAGTGCCCTGTGAGCGTGAACCTGTGTGTGCGTGCGCCCGTGCGTGCATGTGTGTGTGTGTGTGTGCGCGTGTGAAACGCCGAAACATTTATAAAGTGACTGACCTTTCAGATAATAATTATGTGAAATGCTTATTTCAGTTCTGCTAATTTTCTGTAATATATCAGAGGAGTTCAAAGTTCAGAATGCTTGATCAAATATAAAGTTACGCTTCATTTGGAAAAAAAAAAAGAATTGCCACGTCATTGCCATGACGAAACCGAACTTTGACTATCCAAGACAACAGTGCGTCACAGCCACATAAAACGCCTTGATGATGACATGGGATCGGTTTGATTTCATTCTGTCTCCAAACTTCCTCGATATTGACGTTTACTTTTAGTTCCGTTGGCATTCGTCAACTGCACACTTGTCACATAAAATTCAGTCATTAGCCTGTATCAATTCTGAGCTGCTATAACATTAATTTCATTATTGGTATCATTGTTTTTGATTTTAAAGCCACATCACTGGGCTTCGATCCCTTCCACCTTTCGCCCATCCACCAATCCCTCCATTCCCCTCTCCCTGCCCCCTCCCCGCACCTCCTAAACACACGTACCAAAATTAAATCAACAGCATCAATTGAAATAAAACAATCTGAAAACGAAAGACTGGGCTCTCTCCCCCATCGGGCCTAAGGCGTTCTTTTAAATGTTGAATGCAACACCGTGATTTACTTTACATGCTAAAAGCACCACCTGTTTCTATGTGGAATTCGATTGCCGGTGTTTCTCACTCTCATGGGCGAAGTTTCATTTTCATCTGTATTTAAGCTAATTCTCTCTCTCTCTCTCTCTCTCTCTCTCTCTCTCTCTCTCTCTCTCTCTCCTCTCTCTTTTGCGTGCGTGCGTTTGTGTGCTCTGTGAGCGTGTACATGTGTGTGTGTACGTGTGTGTGTGTGTGTGTGTGTGTGTGTGTGTGTGTGTGTGTGTGTGTGTGTGTGTGTACGTGCGTGCGTGCGTGCGTGCGTGTATGTGTGTGTGTGTGAGTGAGTGAGTGAGTGAGCGAATGTGTGTGTGTGTGTGTGTGTGTGTGTGTGTGTGTGTGTGTGTGTGTGTGTGTGTGTGTGTGTGTGTAGAGGGAGGATGAGGAAATGGGGCAAGGGCGCCTATGCATTTGTTTGATCTCCTTCATCTTATCTACTTTTCGAATCTCTCGGTGTATCTCTCTCTCTCTCTCTCTCTCTCTCTCTCTCTCTCTCTCTCTCTCTTGTGTGTGTGTATATGAGTGTGTGTGTGTGTGTGTGTGTGTGTGTGTGGTGTGTGTGTGTGTGTGTGTGTGTGTGTGTGCGTGCGCGCGCGCAGGCCTCTCTCTCTCTCTCTCTCTGCCTCCTTGCGTGTGCGTGTGTGTATGTGCAAACTCGCGCTGTTTGTTTGTATCCGATCTCTCTCTCTCTCTCTCCTCTCTCTCTCTCTCTCCTCTCTCTCTCTCTCTCTCTCTCTCTCTCTCTCTGTGTGTGTGCGCGCGCGTAGGGTTGCGTGGGAGCAAGTAAATCTCTTTCTCTCTCTCTCTTTCACCCTCTTCTCGCCCCTCTCTCTCTTAGTTTCTTTTTTCCCCTTCTATTCTTTCCTCTTTTTTTCTCTCTCTCTTCTTTCCTTACTTCCGTCTTTCTTTTTCCGTTCTTTCCTTCCTTCCTCCCTCCTTTCTTTCTTTCCTTTCTTCCTTCCTCCTTTCTTTCTTTCTGTCCTTTTGTTTAATTTCCTTTCTTCCTTCCTCCTTCCTTTCTTTCTTTCCTTCCTTCCTCCGTTCTTTCTTTCCTTCCTTCCTCCCTCCTTTCTTTCTTTCCTTTCTTCCTTCCTCCTTTCTTTCTTTCTGTCCTTTTGTTTAATTTCCTTTCTTCCTTCCTCCTTCCTTTCTTCCTCCTTTCTTTCCTTCCTTCCTCCCTCCTTTCTTTCTTTCCTTTCTTCCTTCCTCCTTTCTTTCTTTCTGTCCTTTTGTTTAATTTCCTTTCTTCCTTCCTCCTTCCTTTCTTCCTCCTTTCTTTCCTTCCTTCCTCCCTCCTTTCTTTCTTTCCTTTCTTCCTTCCTCCTTCCTTTCTTTCTTTCCTTCCTTCCTCCTTCCTTTCTTCCTCCTCTCTTTCTTTCCTTCCTTCCTTCCTCCTTTCTTTCCTTCCTTTTTTTCTCCTTCTTCTTCTTCCTTTTTTCCTCCTTTCTTTCCTTTCCTTCTCCTTTCTTTCTTCTTTCTTCCTTCCTTTTCTTTCTTTCCTTTTCCTTTCTTATTCCTTCTCCTCTTTCTTTCCTTTCTTCCTTCCTCCTTTCTTTCTTTCCTTTCTTCCTTTCTTTCTTTCTTCCTTTCTTTCCTTCTCTTCTTTCTTTCCTTTCCTTTCCTTCTTTCTTCCTTTTCCTTTCCTCCTTTCTTTTCTTTCTTTCTCCTTTCTTTTTTTTCCTTTCTCTTTTCTTTCTTTCTTTCTTCCTTTCTTTTCTTTCCCTTCTTCTTTCCTTCTTCCTTTCTTTCTTTCTTTCTTCTCTCCTCCTTCTTTCTTTCCTTCCTTCCTCCTTTCTTTCTTTCCTTTCTCCTTTCTTTCCTTCTCTTCCTCCCTCCTTTCTTTCTTTCTTTCTTCCTCCCCCCTTTCTTTCTTTCCTTTCACCTTTCTTTCTTCCTTCCTCCTTTCTTTCTTTCCTTTCCTCTTTCTTCCTTCTTTCTCTTTCCTTCCTTTCTTTCTTTCCTTTCTCCTTTCTTTCTTTCCTTTTCTTCTTCCTCCTTTCTTTCTTTCCTTTCCCTTTTCTTTCTTCTTCCTCCTTTCTTTCTTTCCTTCTCCTTTCTTTCTTTCCTTTCTCCTTTTCTTTCTTTCCTTTCTTCCTCCTTTCTTTCTTTCCTTTCTTCCTTCCTCCTTTCTTTCTTTCCTTTCTTCCTTCCTCTTTCTTTCTTTCTTTCCTTTCTTTTCCTTCCTTCCTTTCTTTCTTTCCTTTCTTCTCCTGTCTTTCTTTCCTTTCTTCCTTCCTCCTTTCTTTCTTTCCTTTCTCCTTTCTTTCTTTCCTTTCTCCTTTCTCTTTCTTTCCTTTCTTCTTCTTCCTCCTTTCTTTCTTTCCTTTCTTCCTTCCTCCTTTCTTTCTTTCCTTTCTCCTTTCTTTCTTTCCTTTCTTCCTCCCCCTTTCTTTCTCTCCTTTCTTCCTTCCTCCTTTCTTTCTTTCCTTTCTTCCTTCCTCCTTTCTTTCTTTCCTTTCTCCTTTCTTTCTTTCCTTTCTTCCTCCCCCCTTTCTTTCTTTCCTTTCTTCCTTCCTCCCTTCTTTCTTTCCTTTCTTCCTTCCTCCTTTCTTTTCTTTCCTTTCTCCTTTCTTTCTTTCCTTTCTTCCTCCCCCTTTCTTTCTTTCCTTTCTTCCTCCCCCCTTTCTTTCTTTCCTTTCTTCCTTCCTCCTTTCTTTCTTTCCTTTCTTCCTCCCCCCTTTCTTTCTTTCCTTTCTTCCTTCCTCCTTTCCTTCCTTCCTTTTACCTTTCTTTCTTTCCTTCCTTCCTACTTTCTTGCTTTTACTTCCTTCCTATTTTCTTTCTTTCCTTCCTTCCTTCGAACTTTCTTTCTTCTTTCTTTCTCTCTTTCTTCTTTTCTTTTCTTTATCTTTCTTGGGGAAACAGACGACCAGATTAGAGGACATGACCTGGGTGTTCCGTCATTCTGACAGACGATCATCCCTGTTCCAATTCCACCACTGGTTTATGGAAACTACCGCGGCAACCTCAATCTTACCCTAGTTAATCAATTCCTCCCAATTTCGGGGGGAAATCACATTCATTTTGGCATATATCATATCTGATAGAAATGCCGTCCTTAAATTTCTTAAAATCATAACAAAAAGTGACAGCTCCTGCTCCAGATTGTGTTACGCAGTGCTTGCTTCTTGGCACTTGTCTTCAATCTTCGTCTGGAGGATCATGTTCAGAAACTCCAGTACAGAACAACAAGAAAAGGAGAAATCGGATCTTCATAATCATCTCCACATATCACGTGTCTGATAGACACGCGCTAATCAACTTCCTTCAATCTAGATGTGATTGCCGTGCCAGCCATTGCGGGGCGGTGGTTGTGTTGCCGGCGCTGCTCGTTTGGAGGTTGCAGGTTCCACTCCCATCTCAGCTGGCCCCCATCCCAGACCTGAGTTTTGCTACAGGCTCAGTTGGAAAGACCGGAACCCCACAGTTCCCCTTCATATATTTTTCAAATGCGTCTATAAAGGTGTTGCTCAAATTTCCTGACCACCTCTGCAGTGTCTGTGTATCTCGGGCCTGGCTGACGCTGGGTTTTACATTGTGAAAACAATCGTAGAATACAGCAGACCTGTCATGTAGTCCCTGGCGAGAATGGAGCTGCACACCATCATCTGTGTGACGACAGTTAGGGTAGGAGGGATGGGTGTGTGGTGTGTGTGTGTGTGGGGGGGGGGGGGGGGGGGGCTTGTAGGTGTGGTCCACTAGGGGAAGGCCTCTGAATGTTGTCTCTTTTTGCGTTATATTAACATTTCATCTCCACCCTGTCTCCCTTACTAATATTATGGAAGGAGCAACTTTCCGGCACTAGTCATCGAAAGAAATTTCAGTTTTACTCGGGACTGTTCAAAATACTCAGGAGTAGCTCAGGAATAACTCTCCTTAGGCTTGAGCACTTAAAAAGTGCTTGTAGCTCTGAGTGACAGAGTAAGAGATAAGTTCAAACATTAAGAGATAAGGTCAAACATTCAATACTGTATGAAGAACAAACATACAACTGACACGATATAAGTGTACTTTCACACATCAACTTCATTACTCTGACATCTGTTACACTTCCTCTCCACATTTGCAAACTTATTAATCAAAAATAAGAAGAAAAGATTTACTTTCTGAAATAAGATATTATGTCATTATGTTGAAGGGAATAATATCTTTTTGCTGGATTCCATCACACTGTGGCATATCTGGTAATGAAACAGCAGATTAATTAGCTAGAGATGGTACGTTTAGAAAAACACCTGAGAGTAATTTAAAAACTTGATGTTCAAGAAATTAATTCGTTATTGTAAAAAACGCATGAACAGTGAACACCTTCCAGAGAAGCATGAAATCTTATCATGTCCACGACATTTGTCATCTTTAATAAACAAGCTTCGACTGAATTCGTGGAAAACCAAATTTTCCCAAAGTGTAGCATGACATTGTTCAAGCCTTCTCTCAGTGGACCATATTCTTTTTCATTGTTCAATATCAACTTCATTATATAAAGAACCGAACGTGGATGTGACTGTACATGATTCTATCAGAACAATCACCCGCAAACCAGAAATTGTGCAAATAGCAAGAGTGCTTTCCACGGGTTAAATTAGCAGGTTTTAATAAAATACACGCTCCCCTTCTCCTCCCTGCTTTTCTGTTATAAGTCTAATATCACCAAGTGTGAACAGACCCAAAATTAAAGAACTCATCCATTCCTCTTCACATCCACGCCCTCCATGATTTTTGTGTGGAGATCATTTGTATCAGCTGGACAGGGAAGAAGATGACTACATCTAGGAATAAGTGGGAAGGGTGGTTATAGCATCATCATCTGCAAATACATCACGTTTTCAGATAAGGCTAAGGAGTGTAGATACCATACTCGTCTGAGAAATAAACTGTTTTCCAAGAAGATTAAGGTCTACGGATAACACTCTCAATTGGAAACACGTCACATTATCTGATCAGGTTAAGGAGTGCAGATAGCATACTTATCCTAACATTCATCATGTTTTCCGAGAAGTATAACTCAACTGGAAATGAATCACGTTTCCCGATAAGGTTAAGGGGTGCAGATAGCATACTTATCTGGAAATAACTCACATTAACACCCCCCCCCCCCTACACACACACACACAGTGACACACACACACACACACACACACACACACACACACACACACACACACACACACACACACACACACTGCCTTGACAAAGAGTGATTACAAAACTTTAAATATTCTTCCATTTAAAGACAGACTCTACTTCAACAAATGCTTGAGCATGTACAATGTACTGAATGGATCAGCCCCGAAGATAATCTTTGAAAGCTTTGTCTTCAATAGTTACAGACATACACATAAACTGCCTCTTCCCAGACCTCGATGTAATCTTTATAAATCAAGTTTTCCGTACTCTGGAGGGACCGCATGGAATAATTTGCCTTCCTCCATAAAATCATGTCGCTCAAAATATACATTTAAAAAAGCACTAAAAATGCATTTGATAGAAACTCTGCGCATCAGTTGAAGTCATTTCCATTAATACAATCCCCTTATCCCCATCTCTCTCTCTCTCTCTCTCTCTCTGCTTGAACTTGAAGTTCCAACAATAGTTTCATTATTGTTTCAGATTTCATATGAGAGTTATGTAATTGCATGAAAGAAATTGTGTATTTTAATGTTTTTTGAGTTTGTGGTTATATGTTCAATTACTTTCTTTCTTGTTTATGAGGGCAGGATGTAAAAAAGCTGGAAAGCTTATTCTTTAACCCTCAATAAAGATGATTTTGACTTGACTTGACTTGACACAGAGCTAAAAACACACACACCTGCCCTTTAAATATGTCATCTACACCAAACTAGATTTGCTTGCTAGTCAGTAGTAATAGTAGTAGTAGCAGCAGTAGTAATAGCAGCAGCAGCAGCAGCAGTGGTAGTAGTGGTAGTAATGGTGATAGTAATAATGAATATATCCTTGTGGAAATTTAAGCTAGAACCCCTTCCTCCCTGTCCCGTCCCCCCCCCCCCCCCCCCCCCCCCCCCCAATCCCCTCCCCTCCTACGCCTCAACTTCCTCTCTTTCTCCTCTGTTCTATCACTCTGATTTTATGCTTTTTTAACCCTTCCTTTCTCTTTGTCTTCTGTCTGTAAGCCCACCTGGCCTTGTACTGTTTCTGTACTTGTACTGTGTCTACACAGTCTCCTTGTTTCATCCATCAGACTCTGTACAGACGTCTCTGCTGTTTCTGTACCAGTACTGTGTCTACACATTCTGTACAGACGCCTCTGCTGTTTCTGTACCAGTACTGTGTCTACACATTCTGTACAGACGCCTCTGCTGTTTCTGTACCAGTACTGTGTCTACACATTCTGTACAGACGCCCCTGCTGTTTCTGTACCAGTACTGTGTCTACACATTCTGTACAGACGCCCCTGCTGTTTCTGTACCAGTACTGTGTCTACACATTCTGTACAGACGCCCCTGCTGTTTCTGTACCAGTACTGTGTCTACACAGTCCCCTTGTTTCCTCCTTCAGATTCTGTACAGACGCCCCTGCTGTGACGGGATGGGTGAAGCACAGTGACGAACATGGCCGGCCCCATTCTACATGCTGTTAACCAGTCAGATGTTTCTGTGCATTTTGTTCTCAACCTTTTTTGTTTTGTTTCGTTTTCTTTTTGTTTTTCCTTTTTTGTTCACCGTTTTTTTTTCTTCTCTCTAAAATCAAAGGAGACAGAAATAGACAACAGCATGACTGAAAACAGGGGCAAGAGACAAAGTACAAATGATCATACAACGAAGGCGCAAAGTGATCAATTCAATACACAAGATCAACAAAACGTGCCGTGTCGACAAAGATGTCGTCTTAGTGCACCGGATATAGCAGACATAAAAAAAGCTGTCATTCTCTTCTCCCCTTCAGACGTGACACGAAACGAGACATGAAAAAGGCAAGAAACCAAAACTCCCCCGATGGCTGGCAAGAGAAGGATGACCGTTTGCTGCCCAGCGAGTATCGTCTTGTGCAGTCAGTTTTAATGCCTGTTGTCTGAGACATGGCAGTCGAAAATTGGACTTCTTGGTTTCGTATTGCCTATATTGTCAGCGTTATTTGTCACTCTGTCAGTGCGTTCCTTAAAATGTTCGCTTCCTTACATCAAATCGGATGGTAAAATACTCACAAAATGCCCGTGGTGTCTGGCACTGCTTTGACCTGTGTGTGGTGGGATGCTTGTGGTGTGGTAGCTGATAATCTCCAGAACAGCATGTTCTGTGTTCGCTTCTTTTTCAAGGTTAACATACTTTTGGACGCTGTTTTTCCTTTGTGTTTCCCCCCATTTATTTATTTATTGATCTAATTATTTATTTATTTATTTATTCAGTCGTTCATTATTCATTTGTTTATTTATTCATTTATCAATCTATTCTTTTTCTTTTTTGTTATTTGTTTATGTTAGTACTTTTCTGAGTGGTTTCAACCCTGACATGACTATAAATGGTTGAATGGTCTTTTAACAACAAAAAGATCAACAATAAAAACAACAACAACAACAACAACAACAACACACACACACACACACACACACACACACACACACACACACACACACACACACACACACACACTGCTGTTGTTATCAACATCAACGGTTGATCAACCTTACCTGTTCATTCCATTGTAAAAGCCGCGTTTTTTTTTTTTTTCAGAGGGATGAGTATCCACTTGAATCAGCGGACGATCAGCGAACTCGCGGTCAGAAGTTGCGAGCTGAGGAACTGCTGGCGCATCACGTAAACACTGGCGATGTCTCTGTCCCTGGGAAAGTGTTGTGGTTCTAACTGCGTCTGTGTCCTACAGATAGGTCTCCTGTCCCCGCTTCGCTGGAACACTTATCCCTGTTTGCCAAAGCAACTGAGATGAGTGCTGACGTTGTTCCTAAGTGACGTCTGGACAAGGGACTGACGGAGACAAGCACTGCTGGGTGTTAATTTGACATGCCTTCACTGACTGCTACAACCGATTGTTTTTTTCAAACTCAGGATGACGGCACCAATGGTCTCCACGTTGGTTGGTTGGAAGGCAGGCTGACTGACTGCTTGATCAATTGAAAGATGGATTCACACAGTCAGTGATAACTTGATTGAATGGTGGACGGGTTGGCTTGTTATCGCTGACTAACTGCAGATTGGTTGGCAGTCTGACTGGCCAACTCACTGCCTTCTGACTGACTGGCTGGTTGGTTTGTTCGTTGGTTCGTTTCTTGGTTGACTCACCGCTTGCTTGCCAGCTTGACAGACTGACTGACAGACTGATTGACTGACCAGTTGTTTGATTAATTGCAGGGCAGTTCTATTTCCTTACCTGCAGTGTGAAGTCCTGTAGACACATCCCACAGCGAATACTGATACTGTTCATCGCAATGTCGCCCTGACGCTATTCACTGGCTGAAACACTTAGCTCCGATCTTAGCACACACACACACACACATGCAAACAGAGACAAGGCTGATGTCATTGTGAGAGTGTTTGGGCGAAGAGAGTACATCCAGTAACTTAGTCACTGTGCCGTACAGTTGCTGGTTGCCACTGTAGGATATTCACAGGTTTGCCATATGGGAATTGTGTGATCTACATCCACACAGAATCAGGCCATCGAAGCCCACTGGCAATGGCGAGATCCTTATTTGCTGAGCTTGGGGAATGTGTGACCCAAGTCCAGACAGGAAATGTGTGATTTGGGTCCACTGGGAAATGAGTGATCCGGGTCCACTGGGAAATGTGTGATCCAAATCCACTAGGAAATGTGTGATCCAAATCCACGGGGAATTAGGCTGTCAAAGTCCAATGGGAATTGTGTCATCCTTGTTAGCTGGGCTTAGGAAACGTGTGATCCAGGGTCTCCAGGACACGTGTGATCCAGGCTCACCAGGAAACGTGTGATACAGGGTCACCAGGACACGTGAGATCCAGGGTCACCAGGAAACGTGTGATCCAGGGTCACCAGGAAACGTGTGATCCAGGGTCACCAGGAAACGTGTGATCCAGGGTCACCAGGAAACGTGTGATACAGGGTCACCAGGAAACGTGTGATACAGGGTCACCAGGAAACGTGTGATACAGGGTCACGAGGAAACGTGTGATACAGGGTCACCAGGAAGTGTGTGATCCAGGGTCACCAGGAAACGTGTGATCCAGGGTCACCAGGAAACGTGTGATCCAGGGTCACCAGGAAACGTGTGATCCAGGGTCACCAGGAAACGTGTGATCCAAGCCCACAGGGAAATGCGTGACCACATGTCACTAGAAACTGTGTGATTTAAGTCCACAAGGAATGGTACCACCCAAATCAACTGGAAATGATGTCATTCACGTTCACTGATAATTGCACCATGGAGTCCAGTGGGAAATAGGCCATTCTAGTCTTATCAGAAACAGCAGCACTCGCGTTCATCAGGCCCAGTGCCAAAAACGTCCCTGTGGAATCGTGCAATCCACATGCATTGCCAACCTGATAATCTCACTATGTTACGTATGTCAGCAGATCCGTGATTCTAATGTTCAGCTTGAGAAGTCGTTGCACTAGGATCTGGTTTCCATGGAACTGAAGAGAAAGATCGAAAGATGAGCCAGTAACATCAGTATTCATCAACCATGAGGGTAGTCGTCGCTGTGGGCCAGGCAAGTCGGAATGTCTGTCACTTCTTTCACGAACGTGGAAGAGCGAGGATCAGAGTGGTCATCTGCTTATGCTGGCATTGTGGACGACGTCCATGGGGTGTGTCTTACTCAGCTCTGAGGCGCTGAGTTACTACAACACCATCGTGTTTGCCACAGCGGCTGTTGGACATCGTTGGAACTCTCAGCAAGACCTCAATGTGGACTGAGCAATAACGCATCCAGGTATCAATCAATCAATCAAGCTATCAATCAATCAATCTATCTATCTATCTGTCTGTCTATCAATCTATCTGTCTATCTATCTATGTCTATCTATCTGTCTGTCTGTCTGTCTGTCTGTCTGTCTGTCTGTCTGTCTGTCTGTCTGTCTGTCTATCTATCTGTCTGTCTGTCTATATATCTGTCTATCTATCTATCGGTCAATCTATCTATTTATCTATCTATCTATGCATCTATCTGTCCGTTTGTCTGCTTATATCTCTGTCTGTCTGTCTATCTGTGTGTGCGTGTGTGTGTGTGTGTGTGTGTGTGTGTGTGTGTGTGTGTGTGTGTGTGTGTGTGCGTGTGTGTGTGTGTGAGTAAGAGAGAGAGAGAGAGAGAGAGAGAGAGAGAGAGAGAGAGAGAGGAGAGAGAGAGAGAGAGAAGAGAGAGAGAGAGAGAGTGTGTGTGTGTGTGTGTGTGTGTGAACAATGATATTTATTTCCAGATCCAGATTGTGTCCTACCTCTCCAAAAAATAAAAACATGTATGTACAGTTACAACGGTTCACCTATCACTTCAGCACAAAGTAAAACTTCTGTTCCTATGAGACAATGCCACCCACGTGTTTACATTAAAAGGACACAGCATCACAGACTGAGTCCTAGGCCTTCCCTTTCATTTCCATTTCTCTTTCCTGTACTATAATATGTTGATGCCGAGCTGTGCGATTTCCAGAGAACTACCAACTTTATGTGGCCACTGGAACGAGTTTTTCACGCCGTGTACCAGGTGGACATGGAGGATGCCGTTGAAACATGAAGACCACTGTAGTCTTCTTTCTGTACATGTTTCCGGCTATACCACAGAGAACCAATAGATGATACCCGCCATGCAGACTTTCGCTCGCTCTCTAACAGCTGATTTCTGCTTTGGTAGGCGTACCCCCTGGTAATCTCCTCGTAGACAATCAATCAGTCAATCAATCAATCTCTCTCTCTTTCTCTCTCTCTATCACTCTCTCTCTCTCTCTCCTCTCTCTCTCTCTCTCTCTCTCTCTCTCTCTCTCTCTCTCTCTCTCTCTCTCAACTTCCACTGACAACGTACTTGCGCTCAGTACCTTATTCCTCAAGTATGTTCACATCTCGGTTCCATTAAAAAAAAAAAATTCTGAAAGATGCACAAATCTGTCTCACTTGCAGTTTTTGTTTGTTTGTTCTCCTCCGATGCCACATACATAAAGCAGAAAGCAATTCATATTTGAAACACACAAAAAATGTTCAGTTCAAAGCCACACAAGTGCAAAATCAACACTTCTCAACTTCAATGTTCACTTTCTCTCCTCGCCATTCTTCCAAGCCCACACTGTGTAGTGGCTGTGGCAGCGGTTGCCTCTGATGCAACAACCTGCCTCTTTCTGCCTGAACAAAAGGAAAGGTTTCCAAGTCGAACATAGTAGACACGCTGGCTTCCTCTCTCTCTCTCTCTCTCTCTCTCTCAACTCCCTAACCTACCCTTCCTCACATCCACAGCCCTGCCGGTTTGTCTGTCTGCCACGGCGTGGTGGTCGGTGGTCGATCGTGCCTCTTGTCACTCTCACTAAGGCCTACCGCTTGTTGCAAGCGGCCAGGGCGTTTGCCATCCCCCGTCTTCCTGCTCATTGTAGCTGCTGCAGCCGTGTCACAAAACAAGCTCTACCTCCTCCTCCCCTTCCTCTCTGTGAGCAGCGATGGAGGGAAGAAGAGAGGAGAGACACAAGAGGAGGAGGAGGAGCAGGATTCTCGCCGACAGTATTTTCAATCGCCGCAGACACAGCGATTGCCTTGGGCCAGTGATGTGGTGAACGAGGCGTTTTGCCAGCACACTGTCCTCCGACACAGCGGCCTCCTGCCTGCCCGTAATTAGGGGGTGGTAGAAAGGTGAGAACATAGAGGGGGGGGGGGGGGAGCCCGAGGAGAGTGAGAGGGAGGCAAGGAAGAAAGGGTGTGTGTGTGGGGGGGGGGGGGGGGGGGGGGAGAATGGGTGGTGGGGTCCACTGATGTGGCAGAGTCAAATCACCTTCTTCACAGCCAAGGCGACTGAGCAGGCGCTGTCAAGGCAAGGTGGTTGGATTTGTGTTACGTCATTGTTCCCACCTTCCTAACAGAACATGTTCAGCGTTATGATCGTTTCCTTCACTGAAATGCGTTTACGGGTTTTGTTTGTTTGTTTTTCAAACATATATTGCACTTTCTTCAAGGTCATGTTTCAAACATACATTTCGTGTGTGTTTTCTTTATTTCTTCCATCATCATTTTCTTTCTTTCTTTCTTCCTTCCTTTATATCTAGTACCAGTATCTCAATAAATTCCTGCATCACTGTTTAACAAGAAATGTATTTTCGGCCTAGTTTGTGACGAGAGTTGGGAGTGGATAGGGGAAGGACTCGGAATGTTTTCTCTATTAGACTTATACCAAAATGTCGCTTCCGCCCTCTTTCTTACTAGTGATGTAAGGAGCAACTTTCTGGTACTAGTCATCGAAAGAATTTTCTGTTTTTCTTGGGACTGTTAAAAATACTCAAGAGTGGCTCCGGGAATAATTCTCCTTAGGCTTGTGCACTTAAAAGTGCTCAAACATTCAAGACTGTACGAACAACAAAGAACTGACACAGTTCAAGTGTACTTTCACACATCAACTTCACTTGTATATACATGGGTAAAATATACAACAACAACTACAAAAAAAAACTTCAGTCTTTGCGCCAGGCTGACTTTTCCCCCCTGTTATCTCATCATCAAGGGAGGGAAAATTCTGGATGAGTTGAGCTGGGGTCCACTTGGTACATCAACTTATCTAATGTTGGCAACACACTCCGCGCAATGAGCAGCTGAAGTCTAGAGCTTTGCTTTCAAGAATGTTGGCATTTGTAGGATAGGTAGTCTTGGGAATTTTACAATGTCTCAGACAAAACAAATCCATGGTTCTAGTCTGACTATCCCTGCTGGATTTGAAGCAAGGGATTTGGGTCCTAGTCTCCCTATGCCTGCTGGATTTGAAGCAAGGGATTTGGGTCCTAGTCTCCCTATCCCTGCTGGATTTGAAGCAAGGGATTTGGGTTTTAGTCTCCCTATCCCTGCTGGATTTGAAGCAAGGGATTTGGGTTTTAGTCTCCCTATCCCTGCTGGATTTGAAGCAAGGGATTTGGGTCCTAGTCTCCCTATGCCTGCTGGATTTGAAGCAAGGGATTTGGGTCTTAGTCTCCCTATCCCTGCTAGATTTGAAGCAAGGGATTTGGATCTTAGTCTCCCTATCCCTGCTGGATTTGAAGCAAGGGATTTGGGTCCTAGTCTCCCTATCCCTGCTGGATTTGAAGCAAGGGATTTGGGTTTTAGTCTCCCTATCCCTGCTGGATTTGAAGCAAGGGATTTGGGTCTTAGTCTCCCTATCCCTGCTGGATTTGAAGCAAGGGATTTGGATCTTAGTCTCCCTATGCCTGCTGGATTTGAAGCAAGGGATTTGGGTTTTAGTCTCCCTATCCCTGCTGGATTTGAAGCAAGGGATTTGGGTCTTAGTCTCCCTATCCCTGCTGGATTTGAAGCAAGGGATTTGGGTCTTAGTCTCCCTATCCCTGCTGGATTTGAAGCAAGGGATTTGGGTCTTAGTCTCCCTATCCCTGCTAGATTTGAAGCAAGGGATTTGGATCTTAGTCTCCCTATCCCTGCTGGATTTGAAGCAAGGGATTTGGGTCTTAGTCTCCCTATCCCTGCTGGATTTGAAGCAAGGGATTTGGGTCTTAGTCTCCCTATCCCTGCTGGATTTGAAGCAAGGGATTTGGGTCTTAGTCTTTGGGATGGAGGAACAAACCGGGGAGTTTTGTGCAGCGTGCGTTTCGGGCACAGAAAACAGAAAAATTTTTCATGGGGAAATGGCGAACAAAAATCCACTTTGGTAGCCACACACACACGCATACACATACACACGCACACACACGCACACACACACACACACACACACACACACACACACACACACACACACACACAAACACACACACACACACACACACACACACACACACACACACACACACACACACCCCCTCTTATGTCCAGCCGCACTCTGGCAAAGAGAAAGCTGCTGGCAGGGTCACGTTCTGCACGACAATACAACGCAACATAGTGCAGTACAATGCAGTACAATGCGGACAATAGAATACAGTGCAGAAATAATGCCACACAAAAGGCTTTTGTTGGAGGGAAAGGCTCTGTTTGGCATTATGTCGCAGATGACCCAACACGGGCTGTGAATGCCACTCTTCGACACGGAGAAGTCTGAATTGACCGTGAAAAGGACACCAGACACTATGTGACTGCACTCACAAGAACATAAGGTGGTGGAGTGACTTTTGAAGGAGTGCTAAGCACTGTGTGGACGCATGGGCCAGAAGGTCAGTGTCACATGCCTTGATGTGAGGCTACGTCACATGACAGTCAGTTGTAAAGTGACTGTTAAGGGGACATTAAACACGGTGTCATTTGCTTTCAAGACTAAGGGCGGAAAATGAAGCGATTTAAAAAAAAAAACAAAAAC
>CM031620.1:60254110-60261610 GCA_018398815.1 Conus ventricosus | reverse complement strand
CTGAACCTGGTATAAGGCCAGTCCCCATGGTCTTGCCGACGTCGAGTTCGCTGCGAGTGTGGCCTAGCAGCGAATGCCAAGGGAGACGTGAGAGGTCAGTGTCAGGCGGCGCAGCGATCCTTCCAGCCATATGGGTGACAGCGGGTCTACCCTGTGTCGCCGGGGGACGGCTCCTGGAGATGTGGGGCGATCGGGCGAAGGAGAGCTGCCTGACTACGATTACCGTGGCCCGGGATACCGTGCTCTGAGCCAGGCAGGCATGGGGGCACTCCTTATGGGCTTGGGCTGAAAAATTGCCCTCTCGGCCGTAGTCTGCGTGTACCCGCCGACTCGTGCAGTGCTCCAGCGACTTTCGTCCTGCTCCCTCCTTGAGGCGGCCTCATGCGGCACAGGACCATCGCCACCCGAGCACGAAGAAGGCCGCCTGGTGGTCCTGAAGACAGCCTTTTGGTTGGGGAAAAGAAATGTAATACATCAACGCCCATCGTCCGCCGACCAACAGCCGAATTTGAACTGAAGTTCGAAAGGAACCAGAGCTCGGAGAGAGAAATACGACGGCCCCCACACGCAACACGCCCACTACAGCCAGCGACAACAGTTGTCACAGAGCATGCAGACGTACGTCTGCGAGGGCATCTAGTCCTTAAGGGCCTCAGCCTAATAGGACGTTAAACTCACCCACGAACGAACGACCGACCTTGCCGATGCTAGACCTCGACACGAACTCACTGAGGACATAGACGCGGACAGGAAATGAAGCTGAGGTCACCACAACAGCAGAGAATGAAGCTGAGGTCACCACAACAGAGAATGAAGCTGAGGTCACAACAACAGCAGGGAATGGAGCTGAGGTCACCACAACAACAGGGAATGAAGCTGAGGTCACCACAACAGAGAATGAAGCTGAGGTCACCACAACAGCAGGGAATGGAGCTGAGGTCACCACAACAGGGAATGAAGCTGAGGTCACCACAACAGAGAATGAAGCTGAGGTCACCACAACAGCAGGGAATGAAGCTGAGGTCACCACAACAGCAGGGAAGGAAGCTGAGGTCACCACAACAGCAGGGAATGGAGCTGAGGTCACCACAACAGAGAATGAAGCTGAGGTCACCACAACAGCAGGGAATGGAGCTGAGGTCACCACAACAGGGAATGAAGCTGAGGTCACCACAACAGCAGGGCATGAAGCTGAGGTCACCACAACAACAGGGAATGAAGCTGAGGTCACCACAACAGAGAATGAAGCTGAGGTCACCACAACAGGGAATGAAGCTGAGGTCACCACAACAGGGAATGAAGCTGAGGTCACCACAACAGGGAATGAAGCTGAGGTCACCACAACAGGGAATAAAGCTGAGGTCACCACAACAGAGAATGAAGCTGAGGTCACCACAACAGCAGGGCATGAAGCTGAGGTCACCACAACAACAGGGAATGAAGCTGAGGTCAACACAACAGGGAATAAAGCTGAGGTCACCACAACAGAGAATGAAGCTGAGGTCACCACAACAGGGAATGAAGCTGAGGTCACCACAACAGGGAATGAAGCTGAGGTCACCACAACAGGGAATGAAGCTGAGATCACCACAACAGGGAATGAAGCTGAGGTCACCACAACAGGGAATGAAGCTGAGGTCACCACAACAGCAGAGAATGAAGCTGAGGTCTCCACAACAGCAGGGAATGAAGCTGAGGTCACCACAACAGCAGAGAATAAAGCTGAGGTCACCACAACAGGGAATGAAGCTGAGGTCACCACAACAGCAGGGCATGAAGCTGAGGTCACCACAACAGCAGAGAATAAAGCTGAGGTCACCACAACAGCAGGGAATGAAGCTGAGGTCACCACAACAGCAGGGAATGAAGCTGAGGTCACCACAACAGCAGGGAATGAAGCTGAGGTCTCCACAACAGCAGGGCATGAAGCTGAGGTCGCCACAACAGCAGAGAATAAAGCTGAGGTCACCACAACAGCAGGGAATGAAGCTGAGGTCACCACAACAGCAGGGAACGAGAGGCGCCAGAAGTGGAGACTTTGGGTGCTCATCGATAAGGATGGCAGTGATGGAGGTGATACTAGGGAGTTCCATCCCATCAGACACTACATGAGAGGGTTGCAGCCCTTGGCTTCCTTTCATGATCTATCGTGGCGTCCACCAAGCTCTAAGAGAGACAGACACTGCAATGTTGGTCAGGAAATTTAAGCTACACCCTAAGAGACACATCCGTTACATGGGTTACACTCACACGTGTGGTTACAGTCTTCCCATTTTGAGCCCAAGACAAACGTATCTTCGGGTAGGAGCAGGTAGAGCTGGAAAAATCCCACAAATCGATGGCTCTAATGGGAATCGAACCTACTACCCACCAGTTCGCTACCCCTGACGCTGATCACCGCATTACGGCTGCTGGTAGTCAAATCCATTCTATTTCTTCCTGTATGTTTTGAAGCCCTGACAAAATTCAATGTTTCTTGTACTGAGACTTTTTTTCTTCTCCATTTAAGATTCAGAGCCTCCGTATGTTTCAGCCCATACGTTTAGGTTAGTGGGCATCCCACCTCCCCCCCCCCCCCCCCCCCCCCGGGCAGTTTATGGAATCCTTCTCCTTCTTGACAATGCTGCACGTTGAGCACATGCTGTTTTGCTTGTTCGTTTGCATGGTTGTTTGTTTTCTGTTTCATGCGCCATCAACCTTTTTTTTTAATTACCCCTCCCACGTCATTCACCACAGCTCCCCTTTAAAAAGCCAGAACCACGGTTGCTTTGGCAAAGCGTCATTAACGGCAGTCAGTCCGTCCACAGAGAATCAATGAATGTCAGGTCGGCAAGAGGCAACCCACAGGAGGAGACACTGCATTGCTGCAGTACATGTTGGTTATGTTTTTTGTAGATCAAAACCCTACCGGTAACCAGTGAAACAAATCTGATGTCACACACTTGTCGTACTGTCACGGTTTTGTTGGTTTCTTTGTTATCAACACTTCGTCAAAATAGCTATATTTTCCCTTCAGCTTGACAAAGCTTTCATTGATAGAAAATGTGTTGGGTTGATTTGTATTTTACTTGTGTCCACTTTCACCTGCATGAATAGTTTGCGGTTCTCAACACTAAAATGTTTTGACGGAATTCATCAAGAAGTAGAGAAGAAATCTAAAATAAGATTACCACCTGAGCAGGGCATAAGAGGCTACACAATTACTGACTTTTTTTTCCTTTAAATAACGCTGCTCAATGAGAATGACGATGATGAAAGTGATGCTGTCGAGTTTCATTCTCGTCGGAGACGACATGTCAGGACTTGTACCCTACGAATGCTATCATAATGTATCCAGTGTTTACCAGGCCCGAGAGACACAGACACCTGAAGAGAATTGGTCAGAAAATATGAACAAGTCTACTGAGTGGATGAAACTCAACGGTCAGGTTTGTCTTTTGCTCTTTCAGCCCATAGCACTTTCAGAAAGAAGCTGACTGGAACTGAAAAATCCACCAAAAATGGCCTCTCATGGTAGGGGGGGGGGGGATGGGATGGGGGGGGGGGGGGAAGTGGAGGGAAGGGGTGCTGTTCAAGCCCGCAACAATCTGGTTTAGTTTAGAATGTTTTTATTGCAAAAAAAAAGTCTCGTCAATATTAAAGGCAAAATGAGCATACATTTCTTTGTAAAGATGCTGCGTAAAAAATTACAATTGGGGGCCGGAATAACTCAGTGATAGAGCGCCAGACTCATCATCTTGGTGAACCTGGGTTGCGGGTTCGAATCTCCGCCGGTCGATTAGGTACAGGGGGATTTTTCTCTCGGATTTAGCATTGGTTCTGACTCCATTTCCCATACAGTCCTTCGAATGAGTCTACAAACCGAAGTTTCGTGTGTCAACGCACGCATAACATCTTGCACACACGTAAAATCCCATCACCAACTTTCGGAGGAGAAGGCCAGTTTGGCCGTTGGTATGGATGACACGTTATACATAGCATGAACCCTGCGTGACACATGGAAAGAATGAAGGAAGTAAGGACATTGAGTGAACCCTATTGAACGACATTGACTGGATGACACGGGAAATGACTGAATGAAGCGCCAGCTGGCAGCTCTTCAGTCGGCACTACCCAGGTAGGCAGCCCGTTGTGTAAACGAGTGTGGATTGTACAGCGCTTAGAATTTGGTCTCTAGCCCAGGATAGGCGTTATATAAGTATTCATAATAATGTTAACAATAACTGACCTTAAGGTCAACTGGCCAAAGTCAGGTGCGAAGATTAAGCTTTGCAATCATGTTATCACCGACCATGTGGTCAGGCCTACCCGCTCTTCTTCCTTTACCTACCTTCTATTCAACTCATACCACTGCTAGGTCGATCACAACATATTTTAATCTCTCTCTCTCTCTCTCTCTCTCTCTCTCTCCCTCCTCTCTCTCTCTCTCTCGCACGCATATTCGGCGAACTCAGTTCAAGAATCATAAGTAATTTTCTAGGCTACTTAAAACAAAAACAACAGAAACTCTCTCTCTCCTCTCTCTCTTCTCTCCTCTCTCTGCTCTCTCTCCCTCCTCTCTCTCTCCTCTCTCTCTCTCTCTCTCTCTCTCTCTCTCTGTGTGCACACATTCTATTTCATGATTCGGCGAACTCAGTCCGAGAACCACAAGCAGTTTTTCTGGGCTACTTAAAACAAAAACAACAGAAACTTCTCTCTCTCTCTCTCTCTCTCTCCACACACACACACACACACACTCTCACACACACAACCACACACACACACACACACACCACACACACACACAATGTGCGCTCAGCCATACATGCGTATGTGCGGACACCCACGTACATAAGGCATTTACACTGAAGTCACACCCAAAGCCACCAGGCCAAACAATGCAGACACCAATAATTCTTGGGTGCACATCACAAGCGGAACCATTTAGTGTCTGCAACTGCAGGCGGATGCCGGGACCATTTAGTGTGTGGATCTGCAGGCGGATGCCAGGACCATTAGTGTGTGGATCTGCAGGCGGATGCCAGGACCATTTAGTGTGTGGATCTGCAGGCGGATGCCGGGACCATTTAGTGTCTGGATCTACAGGCGGATGCCGGGACCATTTAGTGTCTGAATCTGCAGGCGGATGCCGGAACCATTTAGTGTTTGAATCTGCAGGCGGATGCCGGAACCATTTAGTGTCTGGATCTGTAGGCGGATGCCGGAACCATTTAGTGTCTGGATCTGCAGGCGGATGCCGGATCATTTAGTGTCTGGATCTGTAGGCGGATCCGGGACCATTTAGTGTCTGACCTGCAGGCGGATGCCGAACCATTGTGTTTGAAACGCAGGCGGTGCCGAACCATTTAGTGTTGGATCGTGGCGGATGCCCGGGCATTAGTGTCTGGATCTGCAGGCGGATGCCGGGATCATTTAGTGTCTGATCTGTAGGCGGATACCGGACCATTAGTGTCTGGACCTGCAGGCGGATGCCAGACCAGGCGGATGCCAACTAATGTCGCGCGCAAAGCGAGTATCTATATATAGGCACGCCAGCTTGCACCATTTTCTGCAAGAAAAGTATGAATGTGGGCAGTGTAAGAAAGCCCAATCTGGGAACTCCGATGGCCAGAACGCCAATTCCACCTGATTGGCTTCTCAGTGGAATCTCAGACTGTTACGCAAACGGCAAAATGAAGACGTGCTGGTTCTCCTTGAATGTTCCTTCTCTTCCCTCTTCCTTCTTCTTCGTTCTTCTTTTATTTTTTTGTGCTTCTTCTATTTCCTTCCTCCTCATCCTTCTCTTCTTCTTCTTCTTCTTCCGAAGCTTAGATCAAGGGGAAAGGGAGGGCGATCAGAGGGGAGAGAGGAGAGAGGGGGGAGAGAGAGAGAGAGAGGGGGAGAGAGAGAGAGAGAGAGAGTTAATGACAGAACGAAGTTTTCCTTTTTCTCAATGAGGGGAGAGGGGAGAGAGAGAGAAAAGGGGGGAGAGGAGGGGGAGAGAGAGAGGGGTTAATGACAGAACGAGGTTTTCCTTTACTTAATGAAGAGAGAGACAGAGACAGAGACAGAGAGAGATCGAGGGAGTCAATGTAAGATCGAAGTTTTCGTTTTTCTCAACGAGGAAAATAGTCAGAAAAATCATGCAACCGGTAAGCAGGTCTGTGCAGCTTGCCTTTAATGAAGAGGGAAAAAAAAACCAAGAAAGAATAAAAGAAATACTGAGGTAAGTAATTGCAAATGTGAATAACCAAACTAAAAAAGAAAAGTAGTAAACAAGTGGGGTATGTTTTGCTCCCCTAAGGAAACCTAACACAGAGTAACTTTTATTCAAGACTGGCACAGCCTTTTAAACTTGAATAAAGTCAGACAAAATACATAGACGAACAATCTAATAGTGGGGGAAAAACAAGCGCAGGCCAACAACTGAACTGACTGGCAAAGATTTGGACTTGAGGGGAGGGGAGAGGGCAGTTTGATGAGTGCCGATCCAGCGGGCGAAAGGCCTCGGAGCAGGCAATACAAAATATATCTGCCTTCAAAAGGGATTGCGATGGTTCCCTTATGCAGCTAGAGAAGAGTTTTCATATCTGTAACATAATTTTTTTAATTTTAATTTCGTTTTCCCAGTTTCTCCATCTTCAAACTCCCCTCCCCTCCTCTCCCCTCCCCTCAAGTCCAAATCTTTGCCAGACAGTTCAGTTGTTGGCCTGCGCTTGTTTTCCCCCCACTATTAGATTGTTCGTCTATGTATTTTGTCTGAATTTATTCAAGTTTAAAAGGCTGTGCCAGTCTTGAATAAAAGTTACTCTGTGTTAGGTTTCCTTATGGGAGCAAAACATACCCCACTTGTTTACTGTTTATCGTTTACTGTTCCCTACCTCATTTCATTTCCGATTTTAAAAAAGAAAAGAAAAAAAGAACAACAGCAAATAGAGAATAGCCTCATATATCGCAACACGGAAAGAGGCACAAATATAGCAGTATATAAACGATGGTGCTTTGTGTGTGTGCATGCGCGCACGCGTGTGTGTGTGTGTGTGCGCGCGCGCGCGCGTGCGTGCGTTCGTGGTGTGGTGTGTGTGTGTGTGTGTGTGTGTGGTGTGTGTGGTGTGTTGTGTGTGTGTGTGTGTGTGTGTGCGGGCATGTATGCGTGTTTCGATACCGTACCGCAGAGCCCTCTTTTCTGATTTAGTGATGATGATATTGCGTGTTTGTATTGGCTAATACATAATGTACTGCCTGACCCCTCTCTCTCTCCTCTCTCTCTCTCTCTCTCTCTCTCTCTCTCTCTCTCTCTCCTCTCTGCATGTCATGCATGGCCCTCATCGTTTGTCGATGATGTGGCTCAGCACATTAATAAACATGATAAACATGGAGTAACATTTGAATTAGAATAATTATTTATTCTGTGGGTTTTTTTTGCAGATAATATTGCGTTGTTGTCTCAAAACTCCGATTCGTTTATAAAATCAGTTAAATCAATTACATCTGACGGCGTAAGGACTGGAGCTAAAAAGT
>CM031620.1:60240548-60245548 GCA_018398815.1 Conus ventricosus | reverse complement strand
CACACACACACACACACACACACACACACACACACACACACACACACACACACACTTACATTCAAATGGGCCTGTAGGCATGCACACACATACATGAATACATGAATAAGTAGACGTATGTAAAATCAGACAATCAATCAATCAAAACAATCAATGTGGCGTGGGGAAGACGGCAAGTTGTACACGTAATAATAATATTAATTATAATAACAATAATGTATGGATTTTATATAGCGCAAGTCTTGGGATCAACTCGTGTGGGCAACATAGCTCTGTTTATTGGCGCGGAGGGCGAAACATACCGCCAACATCTAAGAGACATCTTCTCAAATCTTCTACACATTTTCCCACCCTGCAGGTGGCGGTGGGGGATGACTGACCTATTTCAGATCACACCCCCCCCCCCCCTTCTGATTACACCACCCCACCCCCCTGTATTTACTGTAGGGGTATTATTGGCTGTCAGTCAGACAGCCATCAGAGACCGGATGTGTAGCTTAGCACACTAAAAAAGGGGAAACCAAGTCTCCTGACGTCACTGCTCCACAGAGGGGCTGTCAGACGGATCACCACCAGTGAACCAAGCAATGACACATGTGTATGCCAGGTAGGGGGGGGGGGGGACGTTTATCTCTCCCACGCTGAGATCCTGAGTCAGGTTTCACTGATCAACCCAGAAGAACTACCCTGGGTTCCTACACTCCCTACCAACTGGCCCAACACCGCAGTCCAGACAGATCAGTCTGCAGAAACAGAAGGCGGACCAGTCACCAGCAACCAGAGAGAGCGATCCACACTCCTCTTCCAACATCAGGTCAGTTCTCATATTCCAAGCGGACTCCACCTCGGCTCCTCCAGAACTTCCCCTCTCTTGCTGATGAGATAACGTGGGGAAAATGTCAGCCCAAACAAAGACTGATTAGACTGAAATTGATGTGCATCTTTGACCCTTGTATACAGAGGTAACGTTGAGGTGTGAAAGTACACTTAACCTGTTGTCAGTTCTTCTTTGCTCTTACATTATTCAATGTTCGAACTCATCTCTTAAAAAACTCTGTCACTCAGAGTTACAAGCACTTCCAAGTGCAGAAACCCGAGGAGAATTATATTCTGAGCAATGGGCTGTGCAATTTCCCCAATACTGTTCGTGCTGGCAATGGAACTCATCTTGAAAGCAGCAACAAACAACGCGAGACAAACAGACCTTGGCGATGGATACAAGATGCCTCCTCTCAAGGCCTTCATGGATGACACTACAGTGATTTCATCCAGAGAAGACGAGACACGTCATGTGCTGGAGAGGCTGGACGACATAGTTGCCTCATCCAGAATGCAGTTCAAGCCAAAGAAATCACGGAGTCTCTCACTGAGGAAAGGAAAAGTGGCCGAATCTGTGGTCTTCAGTGTTGCCAACCAGGCCATTCCAACAGTCACAGAAGAAACCAGTCAAGAGCCTTGGAAGATGGTATGATGATACGCTGAAAGACACACAAAGAGCAAAAGAAACCAAGCAGATGGCGGAAGAAGGCTTGGAGACCATTGACCAGTGTGGGCTCCCTGGCAAATACAAGGTCTGGTGTCTGCAGTTCATGCTGATACCAAAACTCCTATGGCCTCTGATGATATACGACATCTGCACCAGCACAGTCGAGGCAATGGAAGCCAAAATCAACAAGTTCACAAGGAAATGGCTTGGTGTCCCACCCTGTCTGACTGACATCGCGCTGTACTGTCGCCAAGCAAAGCTGAAACTACCACTGAAATCCATCCTGGAGGAATACAAAGCAGGGAAGATCAGACTTCAAAGCATGCTGGAAGACTCAGGAGACAAGGTGGTAGAAGCAATGAAGCCCCAGCTGAAGACAGGCAGAAAATGGAAAGTTCAAGAGGCGATGGATTCTGCAAAAGAAAGTCTCAAGATCAGAGAAATAACAGGACACACACAGACCAACAGACAAGGACTGGGGGTGACCAAAACTGAATGGTGGTCAAAGGCCAAAGGAAAAGTCAAAAGAGACATGATGATTCAGGAGATGAGAAAAGAAGAAGACCAAAAAAGACTCCAAAAAGCAGTCCAGCAGAGCCAGCAAGGGCAATGGACAACGTGGGAGAATGCACTCCAAAGAAGTCTCACTTGGAATGACATTTGGCACATGGCCCCTCTCAGGATCAGCTTCATTCTCAGATCTGCATATGACCTTCTGCCCTCAAATGCAAACCTGGTGAAGTGGGGGAAAACAGACGATCCTGCATGCCCCCTCTGCCATGAAAAACAAACAGTGGAGCATGTTCTAAGCTCATGTAAGTAGCCCTGGCTCAAGGAAGGTACACATGGAGGCACAACCAAGTGCTCAAAGAGATTGTACAAGTAGTCTGGGCCAGTACCAACACCACAAAAGGGAGAATCAGGACTCCAAAAGCACCCGCAACATTCTTCACGGCAGGAGGCAGCAAATCATGGCCAAGAACAACAGTGCCACTCGAAACATGCAGGCAGAGTCTGCTGGACGGGGCAGATGACTGGGAGTGCACTGCAGACCTCCCAGAATGGAAGAGTCACCCAGAAATCATCAGCAAGAGTGGCATGAGACCAGACATAGTAGTCCACTCTAAGTCAACCAAGCAGCTGATCATGATCGAGCTCACGGTGCCATATGAAAACAGAATGGAGGCAGCTCAAATCTACAAGACTGAAAAGTATGCTGATCTGGCAAACAGCTGAGGAGAGAAGGCTATCAGGCCAAAGTCCTCACTGCAGAAATTGGAGCTAGGGGATTTGTAGGAACGTCTGTATACAGCCTCATGAAACGCTCTCAGTTGCAGGGAAGGAAAAAACCAGAGCCCTAAAGCAATGGCAGAAGCGGCAGAGAGGTGTTCAAGCTGGATCTGGTCAAGGAGGAACAAAAGTGAACTTCATAAGGCTTAACTTCCCTACAAATATCAGGTGTCCCTGTGGCTCAGTGGTTAAAGCGCGAGTCATTAAGTGGAAAATGAGCATCTCCAGAGGGTCATGGGTTCGAATCCCAGCCATGGCTCGTCCCAAAATGGGGAAACAAAAAAAAAGGGGCAGCAGAGGGACATCCGGAGTCATGAACCGGGTGTGGCCCAACCCCCCTAGAGTGTCAGGAGATAAGGGCCGAAACACTTGCTTGAAGGGGGCTTCTCTTCTGAGGACTCTCTGCTGCCACGCTCTCCACGAGTTTCTTTCTACTGAGCCACTTTTGAGTATCATCAACAGTCCCAAGAGAAAAAGAATAATTTCTTTCGATGGCTAGTACCACAGAGTTGCTCCTTCCACCACTAGTAAGAGAGAGAGGGTGGAGGTGAAATTTTATGGCATAAACTACTTTATTACCCTGATAGAGAACAACAATCTGAGTCTTTCCCCTAGAGGGCCACACCTTACCACCATCCCCAACTCTCGCCACAACAAATACAAGAAAAAAATGTTACGAAGAGAAAGATGGAAGAATGGAAACTAAAGATAAAGAAAAAGAAAGAAACACGTAACATTAATGTCATCGAAAGACAGACGAATGATAGAAGAAAAAAAAAAGGAACAAAACAAAAACACACACACACACACACACACACACACACACACACACAAGATTGAGAAAGAAAGAACGAAAGAATAGGGAAAGGGCAAATTCAGGTTCAGTGGTGTATTTAACGTCTGTTCACCATTGATGATATTAGACGAAAAATAACCTAAAACGTCATCACTATCTAACAATGCTTAACCTCAAGGTTAGAAAAAACAAAAAAAAACACAAAAAAACAAAAACAAAAATAAAATAAAAACTTATTGAATTAATGGTATTTAAAAAAAAACCCGCATCAAAGTAGCTTGGCAATTTTAGATTGTACGATAATAGTAGCAAAGTTTATGATAGTGGGGCTGGACAATATTTGACTGATATAATAATAATAATAATGAATACTTATATAGCGCCTATTCTCGGCTAGTGGCCAAGCTCTAAGCGCTTTACAATCAACACTCGTTTACACAACGGGCTGCCTACCTGGGTAGTGCCGACTGAGAGCTGCCAGCTGGCGCTTCATTCAGTCGTTTCCCGTGTCATCCATTCAGTATCGTTCAATATCGATCACTCATTTTCCTTACTTCCTTCATTCTTTCCATTTCTCACGCAGGGTGCATGCTATGTGTAACGTGTCATCCATACCAACGGCCAAACTGGCCTACTCTTCCGAACCTTGGTGATGGGATTTTACGTGTGTGCAAGATGTTATGCATGCGTTCACACACGGAACCTCGGTTTATAGTCTCATTCGAAGGACTGATATCTTGGACTTTGATGTCAATAGAATTTTCTTCATAGATTGGAGTTAAGACAGAACATTCCATCAATAGATGAAGCACTGAAATAGGCTCACCACAAGTACAAAGAACACGGCAAGAATATTTTGTGTTCCATGCATTTAACTCCAGTTTTGTTACTGTCTTGGAAATGTGACGAGGACAAGTATTCACATATTTCAGATTTTCTCCACGAATTCTGTTATAAACACAACTTTCTAATTTTAGCAAACGTTCTGGCGAAGATATTTTCAGTGAAGATAATGAGTTACAATCAGGGCACTGTTTAGCTCCAGCTTTAGCAAGTATATCTGCTGCTTCGTTCCATTTCAACCCACTATGAGAGGGAACCCAGCAGAAGTCAATACATATTCCATGAATCCTTTAAACAGTGTATGAGGTGATGAATATCAAAAAGTAAATCTTTCTGAGCAAAGGGCAGAGACAGGAGATAATGTGTGAAGATAGCTCACCTGGGTGTGACACACTGACCACTCTGACATGACATAAAGCTCACCTGTGTGTGACACACTGACCACTCTGACACGACATAATGTGTGAAGATAGCTCACCTGGGTGTGACACACTGACCACTCTGACATGACATAAAGCTCACCTGTGTGTGACCTACTGACCACTCTGACACGACATAATGTGTGAAGATAGCTCACCTGGGTGT
>CM031620.1:60208048-60233048 GCA_018398815.1 Conus ventricosus | reverse complement strand
ATTGTGTTCGTACATTATGTACGTGTTTTGTATTCCTTATTTGTAACTTGTTTTTAAGCTCTCAAATAAAATAAAATCCATTGAAAAAAAAAGCAGGTGTAAGAAATTTTGAAAGTATCATGTGGTTTAAGGCCTAGCCGACCTCGAAGACGGCCTGAGAGCTGGGATGTTGAGGCCAATTGTTGACAATGAGCTCTTCGATAATGTAAATACAAAGCACGCGCTAGCGTAAAGATAAACAGGAAATCAAATAATGACCAAAAATAAATTTAAACAAACACACACACACCCCACACACACACACACGCACACACGCGCGTGCGCGCACACACACACACACACGCACGCACGCGTGCTCTCACACACACACACACACACACACACACACTGACTGACTGACTGACTGAAACCAATTTATTGTCAGATTAACTCAAGGTTGTACTGACACACACACACACACACACACACCAAACGCGCACACAACACACATACACACGCGCACACGCATACACACCACACACACACACACACACACACACACCACAACACACACACACACCTTCCCCCTTGGGATCTCTTCCCATCCCACCACCCACCCCTCTACCACCGCACGTCACACCCCTACACACACACACGCACGCACGCACACACACACATACACACACGCCCCTACACACACACACACACACACACACACACACACACACACACACACACACACGCACACACCTACCTGAATACCTCCAGTCGTGTACCCTGCGGCCCTCGTGGTCGGCGCAGTGTGCGAACCGCTGCTTCTGCCGGCCCCGCATACCTCTGCGCCACCGCGCACCAGGCAGGACGTCCAGTCCGACAACTCCCAGCGGAACTCGCGGCAGTTCTCTCCCCTGATGCACACCTTGACGTCACGCAGAGCCAGGGCGCAGTTGTGGGAGCTGAGCGGGGTGGCCTCCCTTAGAACGGTGCGCGTGCGTGTTTGGGTCTGCAGACTGTTGCAGGGCTGTGCAGACACGAAGGAAAAGACAAGACAGAGAGGTAGCTAGCTAGACAGACTGATGGAAATACACATAGATAGACAGAGATAGATATACTGACTTCCATAAAAAACGCGAAAAATTGAAAGGCTATTTTTCGGGTGAAAAGGGGTGAATATACAATATTGAACCATTGTGGCAAGTTGTTTGGGTCCAAGAGTCACGTGCAGTGAAAAAATTGGTTGAGCAAACACATCATTTCCGGCACTGGAGGGTCAACAAAAATGGCAAACTGGTTGCTGCATGTGAGGCACGTGCACACCATGCAGAGCAAAGTCAACCAGCGACAAGTACGCAGGCATGCAGCCTTTATAAAGCGCGCTTAAAAGGTTCAGATAACGACTTGCCGTCTGAGCGCTACAGAGGTCCCAAGACTACGAGCAGAGGAACGCAATCGTGCCTAGGCCATCTGGAGGGTGGTGTGGATGCCAGGCAGGTCGCCAACATCTTTAACGTCCACATCTCAACCATCTATCGTCTGCAGCACCGCATGCGAGTCACTGGTACCACTGATGATCGTCCCCGGCCAGGCCGTCCTCGGGTCATCACACCAAGAGAGGATCGCCATTTTGTTCGAACCCATCTGCGGGACAGGCGGCAAACAGCCGCTAACACTGCTCGACAGGTGCCTGGGAATCTCCAGCAATGAATCAGGCCTCAACACTGTGCGGCGGCGTCTTCAGGAGAACGCCATGTAGGCGTCCTCACAGAGGTCTGGTACTGACACCAAGACACCGGCAGGACAGGCTGCAGTGGGCACAAGCCCGAATCAACTGGCGCAGGCAGCAGTGGGGACGCATGCTGTTCTCAGATGAGAGCCGTTTTTGTACTGACATGGCTGACGGTCGTGTCAGAATATGGCGTCGACCTGAGTGAACGCTATGCTGACTCCTGTGTGGTAGAGCGGAACCCCTGGGGAGGCCCGAACGTTATGATATGGGGTGCAATTGGCATTAACCACGCCATAGGACCAGTCATCTTTCAGAACATTGGTCCTGGTCGCGGACAGGGTGTCAATGCACAGCGCTACATCCACCAGGTGCTCAGACCCCATGTCGTTCCTTTTTTTGCGCCAAACCCAAACTGGACATTCAACAGGACAATGCAAGACCCACACAGCAGGGCACCAGCAATTTCTTCAGCATAACAACGTCAATGTGCTGCCCTGGCCAGCCCTCAGTCCTGATTTAAACCCAATAGAACATTTTTGGGATGAACTTGGCAGACGGTTGGACCTCCTGCGTCCACGACCAGCAACAGCGGCTCAACTTCACCAGGCCATCGTCCATGTGTGGGCTGGTGTCCCGAGGGGACGCATAAACCCACCTGCTCCACTCAATGAGCCGCAGGTGTCAAGCAGTTGTCCATGCAATGGTGGCCACACACGGTATTAGGACTTCAAGCTGGTTTGTCACGTGACCTTGGATTTTCCACACAAAGACATATTGCTGATGACATTATCACACATTACCGGTGTAATGAATCAAATCACGTTGAATTCTCGCTTCCACTCTGTACAATTGTGACCAATAAAATTCGCCCTAACCTTCAGCTTGTTTTGCTTTCGCGTTTTTTATGGAAGTCAGTATACATAGAACACAGAAAGTCAGACAGATGGATACACAGATAGCTAGGTAGATAGATAGACAGACAGATAGGTAGATACATACATACATCATACATAGATCGACAGGTAGTTAGACAGACAAGCAGATAGATAGATAGATAGTTAGATCGACAGAGACAGACAGACAGAATTATACGACAGACAAAAAGACGGTCAGAAGGACAGCTACACAGACCGACAGACACATAGACAGAAGGACAGACAGACAGATATACAGACAATTTGATAGAGAGAAAGACAGACAGACAGAGAGATAACTAGATAGACAGACAGATAGATCGATAGATAGATAGACAGACAGACAGATAGAGACAGACAGACAGGTCAATTCAAGCGACGATGGTGATAGCCCTTGTGACCGTTGAAGACATGTGAAATCTGGAAGCAAATAGAGACGCTCGTGCACTGAACATCTCCAGGCAAAATCCAAAACCAGTAATAAAAACAATAACATGCTGTCTGTAATATCTTTTCTGAGTTCATTCCAAGTCAGTGTACACAGCTTGCAAAATTGGGAATCAAAAATAAGAAAAGATTTACTTTTTGAAATTAAGAAATTATATACATGTTATTATGTTGAAGGGAACTGGGGTATCTTTTTGCTGGATTCCATCAGACTGTGGCATATCTAGTAATGAACCAGCAGATAAATTAGCTAGAGATGGAACGTTAAGAAAAACACCTGAGAGTAATTTAAAATACTTGATGTTCAAGAAATGAATTCGTTATTGGAAAAATACAGCTTCGTGAACAGTGAACAACCTTTTAGAGATGTATGAAATCTTATCATGTCCACGACATTTGTCATTTTAATATACAAGCTTCGACTGAATTCGTGGAAAACAATTTTCCACAAAATGTAGCATGCGATTGTTCAAGCTTCTATTAGTGGACCATATTCTTTTTTTCATTGTTCAATCATTAACTTCATTGTATAAAGAATCGAAACGTGGATGTGACTGTACATGATTCTATCAAAACAATAACCCACAAACCAGAAATTGTGCAAATAGCAGAAGTGCTTTCCATGCATCAAATTGATACATTTTTTAAACCCTCTCTTTCTCTTCGCTCCTTTGTCTTTGTTCAAGTCTGGTATTACCAAGTGTGAACAGACCCTAAATTAAAGAACTCACGCACTTACTCACTCATCTGAACCAGGTCAAGTTGTGAGGATAAAGGACCACTCTAAATGATTTGTTTTGTAAGATGTACGCCTTAAACAAAACAACAAACAACCCCCCCCCCCCCCCCCCCACCACAAAAAACAAAAAAACGAATTTTCTTTAAAATTTCAAATCACTTTGTGTTAGAGCAAGGTCTTTGTGGTGTCTTTGCTAAGTATCTAGTGCTTGATTTTGTTTACATAATTAATGATGATGATTCTGACTGACAGGACTTGAAAAGCATTTTCTTCTTTTTTCTTCTTCTTGAAATCCTTTCAAGGAAACGAACTCCAGTGATTCGCATTCAGAGGGGAAAATCGAGACAGCAAAGATGGCAGAGATTTTGCCTTTTGACTCGTGTTTTCAGCTCTCTCTTACACGTATTAGGGCCAAAGGTCAATGTACGTTACAGTTATGATCTCTCTCTCTCTCTCTCTCTCTCTCTCTCTTTCTCTCTATTTAATGTACTCTGCCTTTTGTAACATATCTAAATTTTGTTAATGATTTTCATGTTTGTTACGTATTAGGAATGTTGTATGATGCATGTATGAAAAAACCCCTTCAGCATGGGGCTATGGCCTTAAACTGAAGAAAACATTCGCATTCTCTCTCTCTCTCTCTCTCCCTCCCCCCCCCCTCTCTCTCCCTCCCCCCCTCTCTCGCACTCTCACCTGATGACACGGCGTCCACTCTGACCAAGGGGAGACCACACATTGTCGGGACAGGCCAGCACACAGTCTTGCGCGTCCACGGGTTTCTCTGACCACAGGCAACGGCTCGTTCTCCACCTCCCGCCCTCCGGACTGCCCCTCCCGCACGGCGTAACACCTGCAACAGCAGTCAGTCACCCAATCGGTGATGTGGCCATTTATGATAGAGTTGAAAACCATTGTTTGTCCTGTGTGTGTGTGTGTGTGTGTGTGTGTGTGTGTGTGTGTGTGTTTGTGCGTGTGTGTGTGTGTGTGTGTGTGTGTGTTTAAAAATCTTTGATGCTCACATACTACCAATCTTGTGGTTGGGTCAGAATTCTGGGGTTTTGATGCCTTTGAAGCGATAGAAAAGAAGACGACGCAGGCGTGTAAGCGTTTCTTTTAGCGTCTCCCACCAAACCCCAAACAAATGTATGTATGGCGAGTTAGGCAGATATCCTATACACGTCAATTCGTGCTTGAGAGCAGTCAGGTACTGGTTGAAGCTACTCCATGTGGATACTAACAGACTGCCCAAGCACGCTTGTCTAATGCAACTTAGTATGGAATAACACGGAAAATCATGTTGGGCATTCAAGCATTAGAGATATCCTCCAACGCTGCGGGTTTGGTTGCGCTTGGCTTAAACAAAGGTGTTGGAAATGAACGATCTTTTCTGTCATCATTATTAGGAGGGCGTCGTACAGCTAACTTCATTGCTGACTGGTCCACTACAGTTAACAACAGTGATAAGATTCTTATGTACTATTCTTTTAAGACAAATCTCCTGAACGAACAATACATTGATAATTTGCGAATTAGACATATTTAGAGGTAACATCGCTTAAATTGAGAATAGAATCTTATCCTCCCGTTAATGCCAATGTTTTCCAATATACTCGAAACAGTACCACAGATTTATTGTGCTTTTTGTGTAAAATCGAATAGAAAATCAAGTTCATTTTGTTTGTAACCGTCCATGCTACAAAGAAACTACGACTTGGATACTTTGGCTCCAACCAAATATATCACAACTTACTTGGTTATTTATTGAAATGTACTGATGTCCTATCAGCGTAAAAAGCATTGCTCAGTTCGTGCAGTACATCATCAAAAAGCGTGAAAAGCTGGTTGAGATTATGATTGACTCGGTATGATCAAGCTGTTTTTGAAAAATTGTTCCGTTAGTCGTGGGCCACTGGCCGAAATCGAATTGTAGTGTATGGGGAAAGGGAAGGGGACGGAGGGGGCCTGCGTAATGCCCATGGGTGGTTCCGAGGATTATAAGGTCAGGGAAGTGTGGGATGGGGTGTTAAACAGTGTGTGTGTGTGTGTGTGTGTGTGTGTGTGTGTGTGTGTGTGTGTGTGTGTGTGTGTTGTGTGTGCGTGCGTGTGTGTGTGTGTGTGTGTGTGTGTGTGTGGTGTGTGTGTGTGTGTTTGCGCGCGCGCACGTGTGTGTGTGTGTGGGGGGGGGGGGGGGGGGAAGGGAGGAAAGAGTGAGCGTATTTCTCTTCAGTTCGGCTATAATCATGCCTTGTCTGTGCGTAAATTCTTAGACAAAAGAATGTGTGTTAGTTTCACAGTCCACACAAAATGTACAGATTGGTATGAAAGTATCTGTTTTTAAGGGAAATGTTGAGTCTAAAGACATCTGAACATTAACCCATCTGGAATCTCTTTCTCTCTCCGTCTCTCTCCCTCCCTCCCCCCCCCCCCCCCCCCCCCTCTCTCTCTCTCTCCATTACTTCCACTTCTCCCCTCTCTATTTCTCTTTCTCCCTCCCCCCACTCCAATTCTGTCCACCCCTCTCTCCCTCCTTTCCTCTCTCTGTCATTTTCTCTCTCCAACTTCCATCATTATCCTCTCTTCTCCTCCTCTCTCTCACCCAAATTCTCTCTCTCTCTCTCGTTCTCTCTGTCTGTCTGTCTGTCTGTCTGTCTGTCTCTCTCTCTCTCTCTCCTCTCTCTCTCTCTCTCTCTCTCTCTCTCTCTCTCCGCTTGTCATTTTGCTGCCTGGCTCTTTTGCTACCCATTATTTGTCATTCTAATTGTAACACGGGTGCATTTTTTCTACATCAGGAGGGGTGCCAGACAGATACTGGAGGGGGGAGGGGGAGGGGGGAAGAGGAAGAGGGGGGGGGGGGGGGGGTGTCAGCTCTCTCCTGCGAGTCACGTGCTCACCCTAAGTGACGTGTCTGGCGGCCCGGGCCGCACAAGGTCTGGTCACGTGGTATGCAGGGTCCCCAGTCCTCCGCCCTCCACTCGTGGTGGTCACACCCCACCCTGCACACTTTGCTCTGTGTCTCCTAGCACACACACAGACAGACACACACATAAACACACACACATGCACACACTCACATAAACACACACACACACACACACACATATACACACACTCACATAAACACACACACATGCACACACACAAATACACACAAGCACACATAAACACACACACACACACAATAAACACACACACACATAAACACAACATTATATAAACACACACACAGACACACATATAAACACACACATAAACACACTTACACACACATAAACACACACATAAACACCACACACACACACACGCACAAACACACACACACATATATTAACACACACACACAGACACACACATATAAACACACACACATAAACACACTTACACACACACATAAACACACACACACACACACACACAACACACAAAAAACACACACACACACAACGCACACACACTTATAAACACACAAACACACACACAAACACACACACACACACACACACACACACACACACACACACACACACACAGATAACATGGTGTGTTTTTTCTACGAAAGAGACTGTCATGGATCCAGTGTGCCTTCAGGTGTAGTCTTTTTGCTTTAATTCCCTTCGCTAGTCATGTTGATGTCAACGGCAGTTATTAACATCGTCGCTTTCCCACTTCTACAAATAAATAAACTGATGTCATTTCAGGCCAGGCCATGCGTTTAAAACACCGTCTTCGTCACATTTCTCTCGAACTTGAAACTAATCCTTTCACCCCATTTGGGGTATGGGGGTTAACAAATAAGCAAAGCGGTGCAGCAACAGCAGACATAGTCTTTTGTGTGTGTCATAAACATAAAACGTTTCTTTGTGAACATACACACCATTTCTTTGTGTGGTGTGTTAAAAAAAAGTGATCATTTTTTTTAAATACAAAGAAATGAAAAATTCAGCAAATTTACTATTTTTTGTTGTTGCGAAAACTGGAATTTTCTTTCAAACTTTTCAAACCATCCTGACATCAGTGTAAAGAAGTGATATACAGACTGTTATTGAAATAGTGAGTTGCTGATAGCGTTTTCGAAATATCATTTGAGACATTCAACATACAATGATATTCATCCCAATGATGCTCATGTTACAATCTTTATTTACCGTTCGTGTCATTTTAATTTGAGACATTCAAACTAAAATGATAGTCATCACCAATGTTTTTCATGTTAAAATCTTTATATAACCGTTGTGTCATTATAACTTGGGGACATTCAAACCCATAAAATGATAGTCATCACCAACGATGTTATGTTACAATCTTTATATAACCGTTCGTGTCATTATAATTTGAGACATTCAAACATTAAATGATAGTCATTACCAACGATGTTCTGTTACAATCTTTATTTAAAACCTTCGTGTCATAATTTGAGACATTCAAACATAAATTGATAGTCATCACCAACGTTGTTCAGTTACAATTTTTAAATATAACCGTTCGTGTCATTATAATTTGGGAATTCAAACATAAATGATAGTCATCCCCAACGATGTTCATGTTACAATCTTTATATATAACCTTTTCGTGTCTTTTAATTTGGGACATTCAAAAATAAACTGATAGTCATCACCAACGATTTTCATGTTACAATCTTTTATATAACCGTTCGTGTCATTAAAATTTTGGGGACATTAAAAACATAAAATGATAGTCTTCACAACGATGTTCATGTTACAATCTTTATATATAACCGTTGTTTTTCTTATAATTTTGGGACATTCAAACATAAAATGATAGTCATCACCAACGATGTTCAGGGTTACAATCGTTATAAAAACCGTTCGTGTCATTATCAACCATACAAAAAAGAAACAAACAAAACAAACAAACAAACAACCAACAACAACAACAACAACAACAAAAAACCCAAACGGTGTGGCCCTTCATGTCTGCTGTACTGGTGACCGGTTTTCGGGAGGGGGGGGGGGGGGGGGGGGGGGGGGGGGGGGGGGATGGGGGGGGGGGGGGGGGGGGGGGAAAAACAGCATTCGGCGTTCCAGCGTTTGTTGCATCACTGACACCGTAGCTCCGGCAGCAGAGCCGGGTCTCCTCCCCAGGGGGACCTTGTGGAGACCTGATACTGATTCTTCTCTTTCAGCCGGCTTTGGCCGGTGCTGGGGAAGCTGAGATAGGAGGAGACTGGCTGTGGGTGCTGTATGATGGCGCCAAAGTGCCGCGGCGCAAGAGCACTCCCAACTAGAAACACAGGAGATTAAACGAAACAAAACGGGACTAAGAGCAAAATCAAGATCTCTCTCTCTCTCTCTCTCTATATATATATGTATAGATGTATACCCATACATATGCTGAACAATTTAGCAGTGGGGGAAAGAAGTGCAGGCTAACAATAATAACAATTATTCCGTCATTACAGTAATGACTTGGCAAAGGTTTAAATGAAAGAGAAAAAAAAAAAGAAAGAAAAAGAGGGGGGGGGGGGGGGGGGGGGGGGGGGGGGGGGGTTAGGTTGGGAAGGAAAAGAAGAAAATAAGAAGTAAAAAAAAAAGCCAAAGAAATAGATTTATAAATGTTAAACCCTTCACTAGCAGCACATGGGCACCATCGTAATCCTTCTGAATATACATACATACGTATAAATGTGTGTGTGTGTGTGTGTGTGTGGTGTGTGTGTGTGTGTGTGTGTGTGTGTGTGTGTGTGTGTGTGTGTGTGTGGCGTGTGTGACATCTTTTGATCTCCCTTGCATCCTTGAATAGATCCTCAAGCATAGGCTCAAAGATTGTCCCCTACATTTTATACAGTTTGCTTAATGATTATAGTTCTTCAGCAACTTATTTCCTTCCATGATTTCTTTTAGTTTCACATTCCTACCCTTCGCTGCTTATTTTTAACCCTTGGTGGCGAGAACATCGCAGAATTAGAGACTGTGGTGTATTTCTATTTGACGCCAAGGGAACACAGACACTATCAGCCGTGTCTGCCTGAGGAGTCCGATCCAGCGGACGAAAGGCCTAGGAGCAGGCAATATGAAAAGATGTGTCTTCAGGAGGGATTGCAATGGATCCCATATGCTGCCAGCGAAGACTTTAGTATCTGTATTATATTTATGTAATCTTATGTTCTCATTTTTCTCCTCGCTCCACCCCCCCCCCCCCTTTTTTGTGTATATTCAATCTTTCCGTTCCTTGTCATTATAACGGAAGAATTGTCAGCCTGCACGTGTTTTCCCCACTACTAAATTGTTCAGCATGACATAAATGATCTACCCAACTTGCCACCATACCCGGGACAGGTCGTTCAACAGCGGGCAGACCCGGCCCCCGTAACGTGGCAGGCTGCGAATGGTTCGGGAGCGCTTCTGGAGCCCCGCCCGCACGTGACACTGCACGACGACCATTGGCTCCAGTCGGTCAGCTGACAGTCCAGGGGGCAACCCACGTGACACGACTCTTTCTCGTAGGCTGCTGATGGGAAAGTGAAGATGAGTCGATCAGTTCAAAGAACATAAACAAACAAACAGACATACAGAGAGAGAGAGAGAGAGAGAGAGAGAGAGAGAGAGAGATGAGAGGGAGAGAGAGAGAGAGAGAGAGAGAGAGAGAGAGAGGAGAGGAGAGAGAGAGACACGGGGGAAGGGGTGGGTGGGTGGAATGAATAAATGGCGAGGCACCAAAAACATAACAAAAACAACAGAGCATTACATTATGGAAAATGCATGCTGTAACGCAACGTAATACAATCACAAGACAACACAAATAAAACCAATGCAATTTACAGCGCATTACAACGATAAAAAAAGCGTAACGAAACAACGCAAACGCGACACAACACAAAACAACCACGATGCAATCCGAAACACGACACAATCACACACCGTCTCAAAGCCACTTACAAAACAGTAAAACACATGGACGACCATTGTCACGACACATCACAACCATTGTCAAAACACACTCACAACCATTGTAACGACACACTCACAACCATTGTCACAACACACTGACAACCATTGTCACGACACACTGACAACCATTGTCACGACACACTCACAACCATTGTCACAACACACTGACAACCATTGTCACAACACACTGACAACCATTGTAACGACACACTCACAACCATTGTCACAACACACTCAACCATTGTCACAACACACTCACAACCATTGTCACAACACACTCACAACCATTGTCACGACACACAACCATTGTCACAACACATGACAACCATTGTCACGACACACTCAAAACCATTGTAACGACACACTCACAACCATTGTCACAACACATTCACAACCATTGTCACAACACACTCACAACCATTGTAACGACACACTCACAAACCATTGTCACGACACACTCACAACCATTGTAACGACACACTCACAACCAATGTCACGACACACTCACAACAATTGTCACAACACTCTCACAACCATTGTCACGACACACTCACAACCATTGTCACAACACACTCACAACCATTGTCACAACACACTCACAAGCATTGTGCCAACACAATGACAACCATGTCACAACACACTGACGACCATTGCCACAACACACTGACAACCATTGTCACAACACACTGACAACCATTGTCAAAGCACAATGACAACCATTGTCACAACACAATGACAACCATTGTCACAACACACTGACAACCATTGTCAAAGCAAAATGACAACCATTGTCACAACACAATGACAACCATTGTCACAACACACTGACAACCATTGTCACAGCACACTGACAAGCATTGTCACAGCACAACGACAACCATTGTCCCAACACAATGACAAACCATTGTCACACACCACTGACAACCATTGTCAAAGCACAATGACAACCATTGTCACAGCACAATAACAACCATTGTTACAACACAATGACAACCATTGTCACAACACAACGACAAACATTGTCACAACACAATGACAACCATTGTCACAACACAATGACAACCTTTGTCACAGCACAATGACAACCACTGTCCCAACACATTGACAACCATTGTCCCAACACACTGACAACCATTGTCACAACACAATGACAACCAATGTCACAGCACAATGACAACCATTGTCCCAACACACTGACAACCATTGTTACAACACAATGACAACCAATGTCACAGCACAATGACAACCACTGTCCCAACACATTGACAACCATTGTCCCAACACACTGACAACCATTGTCACAACACAATGACAACCAATGTCACAGCACAATGACAACCATTGTCCCAACACACTGACAACCATTGTCACAACACAATGACAACGTATGTCACAGCACAATGACAACCACTGTCCCAACACATTGACAACCATTGTCCCAACACATTGACAACCATTGTCACAATATAATGACAACCAATGTCACAGCACAATGACAACAATTGTCACAACACACTGACAACCTTTGTCACAGCACAATGACAACCATTGTCACAACACAACGACAACCATTGACACAGCACAATGACAACCATTGTCACAACACAATGACAACCATTGTCACAACACACTGACAACCTTTGTCACAACACAATGACAACCTTTGACATAGCACAATGACAACCATTGTCACAACACAATGACAGCCATTGTCACAACACAATGACAACCTTTGTCACAGCACAATGACAACCTTTGTCACAACACACTCACAACCATTGTCACAACACACTCACAACCATTGTCACAACACAACGACAACCATTGTCACAACACAACGAAACCATTGTCACAGCACAATGACAACCATTCTCACAGCACAATGACAACCTTTGTCACAGCACAATGACAACCATTGTCACAACACACTCACAACCATTGTCACAACACAATGACCACCATTGTCACAACACAATGGCAACCATTGTCACAACACAATGACAGCCATTGTCACAACACAATGACAGCCATTGTCACAACAGAATGACAAACCGTTGTCACAACACAATGACAACAACCAGTGTTACAACACAACGACAACCAGTGTCACAACACAATGACAACCAGTGTCCCAACACAATGACAACCATTGTCCCAACACATGACAACCATTGTCCCAACACAACGACAACCATTGTCCCAACACAACGACAACCATTGTCACAACACACTGACAACCATTGTCACAACACACTGACAACCATTGTCACAACACACTGACAATCATTGTCACAACACAATGACAATCATTATCACAGCACAATGACAACCATTGTCACAGCACACTCACAACCATTGTCACAACACAACGACAACCATTGTCACAGCACACTCACAACCATTGTCACAACACACTGACAACCATTGTCACAACCACTGACAACCATTGTCACAATCAACGACAACCTTTGTCACAACACAACGACAACCATTGTCACACACAACGATAACATTGTCACAACACAACGACAATCATTGCCACAACACAATGACAACCATTGTCACAACACAACGACAACCATTGTCACAACACATTGACAATGATTGTCACAACACAAAAGACAACCATTGTCACAACACAAAAGACAACCATGGTCACAACACAATGACAACCATGGTCACAGCACACTGACAACCATTGTCACAACACAATGACCATTGTCACAGCACACTCACAACCACTGTCACAACACACTGACAACCATTGTCACAGCACACTCACAACCATTGTCACAACACATGACAACCATTGTCACAACACACTGACAACCATTGTCACAATACAACGACAACCTTTGTCACAACACAACGACAACCATTGTCACAACACAACGATAACGATTGTCACAACACAACGACAATCATTGCCACAACACAATGACAACCATTGTCACAACACAATGACAACCATTGTGACAACACATTGACAACGATTTTTCACAACACCCAAAGACAACCATTGTCACAACACAACGACAACCATGGTCACAACACAATGACAACCATGGTCACAGCACACTGACAACCATTGTCACAGCACAATGACAACCATTGTCACAACACAATGACAACCATTGTCACAACACACTGACAGCCACTGTCACAACACACTGACAACCATTGTCCAACACACTGACAACCATTGTCACAACACAATGACAACCAATGTCACAGCACAATGACAACCATTGTCACAACACACTGACAACCATGGTCACAACACACTGACAACCATTGTCCCAACACAATGACAACCATTGTCACCACACAACGACAACCATTGTCACAACACACTCACAACCCATTGTCCCAACACAATGACAACCATTGTCACAACACAACGACAACCATTGTCACAACACACTGACAACCATTGTCACAACACACTGACAAACCATTGTCACAACACAATGACAACCATTGTCACAACACACTCACAACAATTGTCACAAAACACTGACAACCATTGTCACAACTCAATGACAATCACTGCCACAACACAATGACAATCATTGCCACAACACAATGACAACATTGTCACAACACAATGACAACCATTGTCACAACACAATGACAACCATTGTTACAACACAATGATAACCTTTGTCACAACAACAATGACAACCTTTGTCACGACATAATAATAACCTTTGTCACAACAACAATGAAAACCATTGTCACAACACAATGACAACCATTGTCACAACAAATGACAACCATTGTCACAGCACAATGACAACCTTGTCACAACAAGAATGACAACCATTGTCACATCACAATGATAACCATGTCACAACACAATAACAACGACAACCATTGTCACAACAAGAATGACAACCATTGTCACAACAAGAATGACAACCATTGTCACATCACAATGACAACCATTGTCACATAAGAATGATAACCATTGTCACAGCACAATGACAACATTGTCACAGCACAATGACCCAAAAACCATTGTCACAACAAGAATGACAACCATTGTCACAACAAGAATGACAACCATTTTCATAACAAGAATGACAACAATTGTCACATTTAGAATGACAACCACTGGCATAACACAATGACAACGACAACCATTGTCACAACAGAATGACAAACATTGTCACAACAAAAATGGGCAACCATGTTTTATAACAAGAATGAAAACCATTGTCACATCACAATGACAACCATTGTCACAACAAGAATGACAACCACTGTCACAACAAGAATGACAACCCTTGTCACAACACGAATGACAACCATTGGGCACATCACAATGACACCCATTGTCACAGCACAATGACAGCCATTGTCACAGCACAATGACAGCCATTGTCACAAACACATTGACAACCATTGTCACAACACAATGACAACTATTGTCACAACAAGAATGACAACCATTATCATAACACGAATGACAACCATTGTCACATCTCACAATGACAAACATTGCCACAGCACAATCACAACCATTGTCACACACACTGACAACCATTGTCACAACACAATGACAACCATTGTCACAAACACAAAGACAACCATTGTCACAACACACTGACAACCATTGTCACAACACAATGAAAACCATTGTCACAACACAATGACAACCATTGTCACAGCACAATGACAGCAATTGTCACAGCACAATGCAACACTGTCAAACACAAAGACATGACAATTATTGTCACAACACAATGACAACCTTTGTCACAACACAATGACAACCAATGTCACAGCACAATGACAGCCATTGACACAAACACAATGACACCATTGTCACAACACAATGGACAACCATTGTCACAACACAATGGACAACCAATGTCACAGTACACTGACAGCCATTGTCACAACACAATGACAACCATTGTCACAACACAACGACAACCATTGTCAAAAACAATGACAACCATTGTCACAACACAATGACAACCAATGTCACAGCACATGACAACCATTGTCACAACACAATGACACAATTGTCACAACACAATGACAACCAATGTCACAGCACAATGACAACCATTGTCACAACACACTGAAAACCATTGTCACAACACAATGACAACCATGTCACAACTCAATGACAACCATTGTCACAACACAATGACAACAACCATTGTTACAACACAATGAAACCATTGTCACAGCACAATGACAACCCTTGTCACAGCACAATGACATCCTTTGTCACGACACAATAATAACCTTTGTCACAAAAAACAACGACAACCATTGTCACAATACAATGACAACCATTGTCACAACACAATGACAACCATTTGTCACAGCACAATGACAACGACACCATTGTCTCAACACAATGGCAACCATTGTCACAACACAACGACAACCATTTTCACAACACAATGACAAACCATTGTCACAACACAATGACAACCATTGTCACAACACAATGACAACATTGTCACAACAAGAATGACAACCATTGTCACAGCACAATGACAGCAATTGTCACAACACAATGACAACCATTGTCACAACACAATGATAACCTTTGTCACCGACAATGACAACCTTTGTCACGACACAATAATAACCTTTGTCACAAAAACAATGACAACCATTGTCACAACACAATGACAACCATTGTCACAACACAATGACAACCATTGTCACAGCACAATGACAACGACACCATTGTCACAACAAGAATGGACATCCATTGTTACATCACAATGATAACATTGTCACAAACACAATAAAACGACAACCATTGTCACAACAGAATGACAACCATTGTCACAACAAGAATGACAACCATTGTCACATCACAATGACAAACATTGTCACAATAGAATGATAACCATTGTCACAGCACAATGACAACATTGTCACAGCACAATGACAACGACAACCATTGTCACAAACAAGAATGACAACCATTGTCACAACAAGAATGACAACCATTTTCATAACAAGAATGACAACCATTGTCAACCATCACAGTGACAACCATTGTCATAACAAACAATGACACAACGAAACATTGTCACAACAAGAATGACAACCATTGTCACAACAAGAATGACAACCATGTTCATAACAAGAATGAAAACCATTGTCACATCACAATGACAACCATTGTCACAACAAGAATGACAACCATTATCACAACAAGAATGACAACCATTGTCACAACACGAATGACAACCATTGTCACATCACAATGACAACCATTGTCACAGCACAATGACAACCATTGTCACAGCACAATGCACACGACAAACCATTGTCACAACAAGAATGACAACCATTGTCACATCACAATTTATAACCATTGTCCCAAAAAAATAACAAGACAACCATTGTCCACAACAAGAATGACAACTTGTCACAACAATGACAACCATTTCACATCACAATGACAACCATTGTCACAATAAGAATGATAACCATTGTCACAGCACAATGACAACCATTGTCACAGCACAATGACAACAACCATTGCACAACAAGAATGACAACCATTGTCACAACAAGAATGACAACCATTTATAACAAGAATGACAACCATTGTCACATCAGAATGACAACCATTGGCATAACACAATGACAACGACAACCATTGTCACAACAAGAATGACAAACATTGTCACAACAAATGACAACCATGTTCTAACAAGAATGAAAACCATTGTCACATCACAATGACAACCATTCACAACAAGAATGCAACCATTGTCACAACTGAATGACAACCATTGTCACAACACGAATGACAACCATTGTCACTTACACAATGACAAACCATTGTCACAGCACAATGACAGCCATTGTCACAGCACAATGACAACCACTGCACAACACAAAGACATGACAATTATTGTCACAACACAATGACAACCTTTGTCACAACACAATGACAACCAATGTCACAGCACAATGACAGCCATTGTCACAAACAATGACAACCATTGTCACAACACAATGACAACCATTGTTCAAACCAATGACAAACCTAATGTCACAGTACACTGACAGCCATTGTCACAACACCAATGACAACCATTGTCACAACACACGACAACCATTGTCACAACACAATGACAACCATTGTCACAAACACAATGACAACCATTGTCACAACACAATGACAACCAATGTCACACACATGACAACCATTGTCACAACACAATGACAACATTTTCACAACACAATGACAACCAATGTCACAGCACAATGACAACCATTGTCACAACACACTAAACAAACATTGTCACAACACAATGACAACCATTGTCACAACTCAATGACAAACCATGTCACAACAATGACAACAATCATTGTTACAACACAATGACAACCATTGTCACAGCACAATGACAACCATTGTCACAGCACAATGACAACCTTTGTCACGACACAATAAAACCTTTGTACAACACAATCACAACCATTGTCACAATACAATGACAACCATTGTCACAACACAATGACAACCATTGTCACAGCATAATGACAACGACAACCATTGTCACAACACAATGACAACCATTGTCACAACACAACGACAACCATTGTCACAACACAATGACAACATTGTCACACACACTGACAACATTGTCACAACACAATGACAACCATTGTCACAACACACTCACAACCATTGTCAAACAATGACAACCATTGTCAACACAATGACAACCATTGTACAGTCACAATGACAGCAATTGTCACAACACAATGACAACATTGACAACACAATGATAACTTTGTCACAACAACAATTGACAACCTTGTCACGACACAATATAACCTTTGTCACAAAACAATGACAACCATTGTCACAACACAATGACAACCATTGTCACAACAATGACAACCATTGTCACAGCACAATGACAACGACAACCATTGTCACAACAAGAATGACAAACCATTGTCAAACACAATGATAAACCATTGTCACAAACATAACAACGACAACCATTGTCACAACAAGAATGACAACCATTGTCACAACAAAATGACAACCATTGACACAATCACAATGACAACCATTGTCACAAAGAATGTAACCACTGTCACAGCACAATGACAACCATTGTCACAGCACACTGACAACGACAACCATTGTCACAACAAGAATGACAACCATTGTCACAACAAGAATGAAACCAATTTCATAACAAGTGACAACCATTGTCACATCACAGTGACAACATTGTCATAACACAATGACAACAACATTGTCAACAACAGAATGACAACCATTGTCACAACAAAATGACAACCATGTTATAACAAGAATGACAACCATTGTCACATCACAATGACAACCATTGTCACAACAAGAATGAACAACAATTGTAACAACAAGAATGACAACCATTGTCACAACACGAATGACAACCATTGTCACATCACAATGACAACCATTGTCACAGCACAATGACAGCCATTGTCACAGACAATGACAGCCATTGTCACAACACATGACAAACCCTTGTCACAACACAATGACAACCATTGTCACAACAAGAATGACAACCAATCATAACACAATGACAACCATTGTCCCATCACAATGACAACCATTGTCACAGCACAATCACACCATTGTCACAACACACTGACAACCATTGTCACAACTCAATGACAACCATTGTCACAACACAAAGACAACCATTGTCACAAACACAATGACTACCATTGTCACAACACAATGACAACCATTGTCACAACACAATGAATAACCATTGTCACAACACAATGACAACCATTGTCACACACAATGACAACAATTGTCACAGCACAATGACAACCACTGTCACAAACAAAGAAGACCATTATATGTCACAACCAATGACAAAAACCCTTTTTCACAACACAATGACAACCAATGTCATAGACAATGACAGCCATTGTCACAACACAATGAAACCATTGTAACAACACATGACAACCATTGTCACAACACAAAGACAACCAATGTCACAGTACACTGCCAGCCATTGTCACAAACAAAAAACCTTTGTCACAACACAACGACAACCATTGTCACACACAATGACAACCATTGTCACAAACAATGACAACCATTGTCACAACACAATGACAACCAATTTTCAAAGCACAATTGACAACCATTTGCACAGCACAATGCACAATTGTCACAGCACAATGACAAACCCTTGTCACAACACAATGACAACCAATGTCACAGAACAAAGACAACCATTGTCACAACACAACTGACAACCATTGTCACAACACAATGACAACCATTCTCACACAACTCAATGACAAACCATTGTCACAACACAATGACAACACATTGTTCAACACAATGACAACCATTGCACAGCACAATGACAACCATTGTCACAGCACAATGACAACCTTTTCACAACAATAATAACTTTGTTACATCACATCGACAACATTGTCACAACACAATGGCAAACCATTGTCAAACACAATGACAACCATTGTCACGCACAATGAAACGACAACCATTTCACAACACAATGACAAAACCATTGTCACAACACAACGACAACCATTGTCACAACAAATGACAACCATTGTCACAAACACACTGACAACCATTGTCACAAAACAATGAACCATTGTCACAACACAATGACAACCATTGTCACAGCACAATGACAAGCAATTGTCACAACACAATGACAACCATTGTCACAACACATGATAACCTTGTCACAACAAACAAATGACAACCTTTGTCACGACACAATAATAACCTTTGTCACAACAACAATGACAACCATTGTCACAACACAATGACAACCATGTCACACACAATGACAACCATTGTCACAGCACAATGACAACGACAACCATTGTCAAACAGAATGACATCCATTGTCACACAATGAAACCATTGTCACAACACAATAACAACGACAACCATTGTCACAACAAGAATGACAACCATTGCAAACAAGAATGACAACCATTGTCACATCACAATGACAACCATTGTCACAATAAGAATGAAACCATTGTCACAGCCAAATGCAACCATTGTCACAGCACAATGACAACGACAAACCATTGTCACAACAAGAATGACAAACCATTGTCACAACAAGAATGACAACCATTTTCATAACAAGAATGACAATCATTGTCACATCACAGTGACAACCATTGTCATAACACAATGACAACGAACTTGTCACAACAAGAATGACAACCATTGTCACAACAAGAATGACAACCATGTTCATAACAGAATGAAACCATTGTCACATCACAATGACAACCATTGTCACAACAGATGACAACCATTGTCACAACAAGACATACAACCATGCACATCACATGACAACATTGTCACAACACGAATGGACAACCATTGTCACATCACAATGACAACCATTGTCACAGCACAATGACAGCCATTGTCACAGCACAATGACAGCCATTGTCACAACACATTGACAACCACTGTCACAACACATGACAACCATTGTCACAACAAGAATGACAACCATTATCATAACACGAATAACAACCATTGTCACATCACAATGACAACCATTGTCACAGCACAATCACAACCATTGTCACAACACACTGACAACCATTGTCAAAAACAATGACAACCATTGTCACAACACAATGACAACCATTGTCACAACACATGACAACCATTGTCACAGCACAATGACAGCAATTGTCACAGCACAATGACAACCACTGTCACAACACAAAGACATGACAATTATTGTCACAACACAATGACAACCTTTGTCACAACACAATGACAACCAATGTCACAGCACAATGACAGCCATTGTCACAACACAATGACAACCATTGTAACAACACAATGACAACCAATGTCATAGTACACTGACAACCATTGTCACAACACAATGACAACCATTGTCACAACACAACGACAACCATTGTCACAACACAATGACAACCATTGTCACAACACAATGACAACCATTGTCACAACACACTCACAACCAATGTCACAGCACAATGACAACCATTGTCACAACACAATGACAACCATTGTCACAACACAATGACAACCAATGTCACAGCACAATGACAACCATTGTCACAACACACTGACAACCATTGTCACAACACAATGACATCCATTGTCACAACTCAATGACAACCATTGCCACAACACAATGACAACAACCATTGTCACAACACATTGACAACCATTGTCACAGCACAATGACAACCTTTGTCACGACACAATAATAACCTTTGTCACAACAACAATCACAACCATTGTCACAACACAATGACAACCATTGTCACAACACAATGACAACCTTTGTCACAGCACAATGACAACGACAACCATTGTCACAACACAATGACAACCATTGTCACAACACAACAACCATTGTCACAACACAATGACAACCATTGTCACAACACACTGACAACCATTGTCACAACACAATGACAACCATTGTCACAACACACTCACAACCATTGTCACAACACAATGACAAACATTGTCACAACACAATGACAATCACTGCCACAACACAATGACAATCGTTGCCACAACACAATGACAACCATTGTCACAACACAATGACAACCATTGTCACAACACAATGACAATCATTGTCACAACACAATGATAACCTTTGTCACAACAACAATGACAACCTTTGTCACGACACAATAATAACCTTTGTCACAACAACAATGACAACCATTGTCACAACAATATGACAACCATTGTCACAACACAATGACAACCATTGTCACAGCACAATGACAACGACAACCGTTGTCACAACAAGAATGACAACCATTGTCACATCACATTGATAACCATTGTCACAACACAATAACAACGACAACCATTGTCACAACAAGAATGATAACCATTGTCACAAGAAGAATGACAACCATTGTCACATCACAATGACAACCATTGTCACAATAGGAATGATAACCATTGTCACAACAAGAATGACAACCATTGTCACATCACAACGACAACCATTGTCACAGCACAATGACAACCATTGTCACAGCACAATGACAACCTTTGTCACAGCACAATGACAACCATTGTCACAACACACTCACAACCATTGTCACACACAATGACCACCATTGTCGCAACACAATGACAACCATTGTCACAACACAATGACAGCCATTGTCACAACACAATGACAGCCATTGTCACAACATAATGACAACCGTTGTCACAACACAATGACAACAACCAGTGTCACAACACAACGACAACCAGTGTCCCAACACAATGACAACCAGTGTCCCAACACAATGACAACCATTGTCCCAACACAACGACAACCATTGTCCCAACACAACGACAACCATTGTCCCAACACAACGACAACCATTGTCAGAACATACTGACAACCATTGTCACAACACACTGACAACCATTGTCACAACACACTGACAATCATTGTCACAACACAATGACAATCATTGTCACAGCACAATGACAACCATTGTCACAGCACACTCACAACCATTGTCACAACACAACCACAACCATTGTCACAGCACACTCACAACCATTGTCCACAACACACTGACAACCATTGTCACAATACAACGACAACCTTTGTCACAACACAACGACAACCATTGTCACAACACAACGATAACCATTGTCACAACACAACGACAATCATTGCCACAACACAATGACAACCATTGTCACAACACAACGACAACCATTGTCACAACACATTCACAACGATTGTCACAACACAACGACAACCATTGTCACAACACAACGACAACCATGGTCACAACACAATGACAACCATGGTCACAGCACACTGACAACCATTGTCACAACACAATGACAACCATTGTCACAGCACACTCACAACCATTGTCACAACACAACGACAACCATTGTCACAGCACACTCACAACCATTGTCACAACACACTGACAACCATTGTCACAACACACTGACAACCATTGTCACAATACAACGACAACCTTTGTCACAACACAACGTTAACCATTGTCACAACACAACGACAATCATTGCCACAACACAATGACAACCATTGTCACAACACAACGACAACCATTGTGACAACACATTGACAACGATTGTCACAACACAACGACAACCATTGTCACAACACAACGACAACCATGGTCACAACACAATGACAACCATGGTCACAGCACACTGACAACCATTGTCACAGCACAATGACAACCATTGTCACAACACAATGACAACCATTGTCACAGCACAATGACAACCATTGTCACAACACATTCACAACGATTGTCACAACACAACGACAACCATTGTCACAACACAACGACAACCATGGTCACAACACAATGACAACCATGGTCACAGCACACTGACAACCATTGTCACAACACAATGACAACCATTGTCACAGCACACTCACAACCATTGTCACAACACAACGACAACCATTGTCACAGCACACTCACAACCATTGTCACAACACACTGACAACCATTGTCACAACACACTGAGAACCATTGTCACAATACAACGACAACCTTTGTCACAACACAACGACAACCATTGTCACAACACAACGTTAACCATTGTCACAACACAACGACAATGATTGCCACAAACAATGACAACCATTGTCACAACACAACGACAACCATTGTGACAACACATTGACAACGATTGTCACAACACAACGACAACCATTGTCACAACACAACGACAACCATGGTCACAACACAATGACAACCATGGTCACAGCACACTGACAACCATTGTCACAGCACAATGACAACCATTGTCACAACACAATGACAACCATTGTCACAGCACAATGACAACCATTGTCACAACTCACTGACAACCATTGTCCCAACACAATGACAACCATTGTCACAACACACTGACAACCATGGTCACAACACACTGACAACCATTGTCCCAACACAATGACAACCATTGTCACCACACAACGACAACCATTGTCACAACACACTCACAACCATTGTCCCAACACAATGCCAAACATTGTCACAACACAACGACAACCATTGTCACAACACAATGACAACCATTGTCACAACACACTGACAACCATTGTCACAACACAATGACAACCATTGTCACAACACACTCACAACCATTGTCACAACACACTGACAACCATTGTCACAACACAATGACAATCACTGCCACACAACACAATGACAATCATTGCCACAACACAATGACAACCATTGTCACAAC
>CM031620.1:60185548-60198048 GCA_018398815.1 Conus ventricosus | reverse complement strand
AAGACCAATGAAATAGAATAAACCAAGGGGAATAACGCAAAGAGAGAGAGAGAGAGAGGGGAAGAGAGGGGGAGGGGGGAGAGAGAGAGGGGAGAGAGAGAGAAGTGAGAGAGAGAGGAGAGGGGAAAAGGAGGAGAGACACGACCCTGACATTTTTTTTAAATAACATATATACTTGTTCATTTAAAGGGGAATTACCCAAAATAGATTTCCCCATTCACAAAATTCAGAGTCCCCCGAACATCGACACCCCAAATTAAGGGGGGCCAAACAATAAATTTTTTAAAAATTAATCAAAAAAAAATATATATTACCCCCCTTGACCCCCGATCAGTCTTCATTTCTCTTTAATAACAAAGATCCCTTTCTTATTAATAAAAAGTTTAGGGGAGCATCCATCCATTAACTTTTCCAAGGGAATATTTGTTAGAGTTTTAATTTTTGTCCATTCAAAATCATCTTTCCCACAGCATGCCCCCCAAAACTCTCTTCGGGTTTCCCTCTCTTGTATCAGCTGTGTTCTTCTTGGGAAAACTTTGTTCAAAAAAACGTAGACTTGTTTTACGACACTTATCGGCAAGGATTTTTAAACACACATTTCCCTTCACTTTTAATTGATAGCATTCCATTTTCTCTAAAATTTCATAAAAAATGATTCAAAAAACCCACAGTGACCCGTTTTAAATACTCCTTTGCAAGGGAAAAATTTAAATGCCCGGGGGTACCACATCCCTTCGGAAAACCAGTTTTTGCACCCTTATTGGGAAATCCCCAAATCAAAAACTTAACTTTTCCTTTTTTCCCTGACACCGTGTATCTCGTAACCCAAAATTTAATGCCCTTTTGGGAGGAACTCCCTTAAAGCTGGGAAAAACATTTTAAAAACGTTTCTGCTGTTTCCCCAATTTATAAATGCCAAGTTTTTTGCATACTGATCAGCAGTCTCGGTCAAAAAAATAAAGTGAAATTTTTCATATTGCAAAACACTTTTGAAAACCAAAACCCTTCCCCAAAATTCTGTTTCCAAATAATAACGGTCTCAGAAAAAACCCCCCATTTTTTTTTTTTTTGCCCAATTCTTGAAGGGGGTTTTAAACTATTATAGGCTTTTTTGGGGTAGTTTTTCTTTCCCAGATTTAAAAAGGCCCCTTACCCGAAACATTTAAAACCTTTCAGCCGCAAAAAACATACATTGGATATGGGCCCCGGGGGGGTTCTCCCAGCACCATTTTGTTTGGGTTTTCTTCCCTTTAACGTTCAAGAACGTTTACGGAAAAACATATGGACTTTTTCTATTTCATCGAGCTGTTAAATTAGCCCCGACCTCGACCCTACAGTAAAATGGGAGCAATTGACGTTACATCTTAAAGAACACTTTTCTCGAAATTTTCCCCTGGTTTTCCAAAGGCAAAAAAGGGAGCTGATTTGGTTTTAATTTTTGTTTTAGGGGCCCGCTCTTCCACCCGCAAAACGTTATTTGAAATTGGTTTGGAAAAGGGAGCCCAAAATTTTATTTAAAAAACTGTTGACTACCTTTATATGTTCCTTCCCAAATATTTCCCCGTTCTTTCTGCCCCAAAAATCCCCCTTTTTCCCTGAATACAATTTTTTTCTTTCTTTTCCAGATTAATTTCATATAAAATAATTGTCTGCAAAGGGTTTGAGGATATAAATTTTTGATTTTGTAACCCTTGGGACGGTAGAACTAAAACAACATCAGCAGCAAACAAAAAATTTTTAAAAAGGCCCTTACAACGTGGGGTTTAACTGTTTTCCAAAGGGCCCCCTTTTGGGAAGCAACTTCTAACGCTATTTTTCCTTTTTATCAAAAAGGGAAAAAACCGGGGGTGACAATAAAAAGCCTTCCCTTTACCCCCCGGGCACTAAAAAAAATTCAGAAGAACATCGGACATCTTACACACGATCTCAACTTTGATACTTTCATGCAGCACCCTTTAGCATTTTACCCCCAAACCCCAAATTTTTCAAAGCACATTCCAAAAAAGTTACGTTTAAACTTATAAAATTTGTTTTTTTAAAAGTCCACGAAGCAAACATTTTTTTTCCCGGACTTTCTCACCAAATATTTTTGGCACTAAGAATACGGGGAAAAATTATATTGTGGGAAAGAAAAAACCCTGTTCTAAAACCACTTGTTCCTGGGCAATTTTTTCTTTTCCTTCTGCCCACTGTGTGGGGGTTATTTAACACCCGGGAAAAAACACTTTCCCAATATAAAACATTAGGGGACACCCTCGAAAATTGTCAGGTTTTTTTCAATATCTTTTTGTCTTGTGTAAGGTAAAATTTGTTTGGCACATTTCCCACCCCGCTGGATAATCTTTTGTGTGTCAAATTTATGTTTTAAAAAAAAAACACAACGGGAAAAAGGCATGATGCAATCAGTAAAGCTTTTAAAATTTCTGCAAAAAAACCCCCGGGTCCAGGGTTTTTGAAACAATTTCAAGAGCGAATCTTCTATGTATTTTTTCCCGGGAAAAATTTGGGCCTATCGAGCTCTTTCAAATACCTTTGTTTTTCATTTTATCTTGAGATTTTCCCCAAAAACATATTAACAAAATTTAAAATAAAAAATCGGAAATGATTTAAAACCACCCATTTTGTGCTGATGTTTGGTGTGCTTTTTGGGCCCCCCTTTCCCGATTTAGAGACCTGATTTAACCCCCAAAACTTACCTAAATTCTTTTATTTTCATTTTGGCGTACGATTTGTTTCTTTTTTTTAATTTATTTTATCTTTAACAAATGCTTGTACAGTCGTCTTTTTTGCCAACCCAATTCAATTTTGGGCTTTTTAAAGCCGATTTAACTTTACAGGGGATTAAAATTTCTCCCCCACTTTTATCTCTTTTTTTTTTTTGTTGCCGGGTTTTCTCTGTCATCCCAAAGGGGCTTGATTTTAAATCCCCTTTTGAAAATTTTGCGTTTCATGCTTTCCCGCTGCTTAAAATCAACCCATTATTTAAGCAGATGACAGCATCTTTCCCAAGACACGGGCAAAAGCCCGTGTTGCTTCGACTAAATGTGCTAAAAAAAAGGGACTTTGCACAATTTGCTTGAAAAGAAAGGTTTCATACCCCAAAACGATTTTTTTCGGTACACTCGTCTTATTTTCCCCTTTTGTAAAATTTCTTTGAAATTTTAAACTGTAACTCTCCCGGGAAAGTGTTGTGGGGAAAATTTTTTCCAACCCATCTTTACCCCTTTTCCCCTTTCAGGCACCTTTTTGGGAGAAAATAAAAAATCGTCAATCACAACAAACCATACACTTTCATAAAAAAAATTTTCCATTTTGGGCCCCAGCACACGACCGTTCAGTATTGTTAAATCACACGCACTAAAAACTAAAGGGGAACCCCGGGACCATAACTTTTCCAATTTGCTTCTTCTTGAAAGACATTGTTTCACACTATCTCCCTTTGGCCCAGTTTTAAAAAGTCCCCCTCGGTCTCATGTGTTGCCCCAAATTTAAAGTTTTCCCCGCCCCGGGCATTAAAGTCCCCCGCATAAAAAAAGGGCACACGAATCTTTAAATTTTTTAAATTTGGGAGTATGATTCAAAAAACATTGTTCGTTCAGCCCAAGGATCCCCCAAAATTTAAACCCGGGAAACGTGTGGTTGTTTTTTATTTAAGGGCATCTGGAGGAAAACCCTATGCACACACAAATATTATTTCTTTTGGTACGGGTTAAACATTTTTTTAAATAAAATTTAAATTAATACAATGTTATCTTGTGATGTGTCCAGTCCTCAGTGAACGACTCCCAATAAAACGTTTTCCCCAATTACCCTCCACCACCACTTTTTTGGGACCGTGCACTGAGATTTAACTGAGGCAATAAAATTGAATGTAGCTGGGAAAACAATCTGGGGGTTTTCCTTAGCAAGGGAGGGTTTCAGTAAAAAAAATAATGCCCAAAGTTATAACTTTATTGGCATAAAACCCGGAACCCTTTCCTTGGGAAAAGCAACCCCTCGATTTTCCCCAGTTAAAAATGCGACACCTTATTGTTTGTTTTTAAAACCCCAACAAAACGGGGGCCCCTTTTGGGACCTAGATCCCCCCGTTAGTTACTGCGGGACAAATTTCTGGCCTCCCACAAAAATTGAACCCAAAATTTTTTTGCTTTTTAAAATTTGGAAACTTTTGTTTGGGAGTGTTTGTCCATTGTCACATTTTACGCGCGGGGGTGCCGGGTCCCTTTTCCTTTAACTGTTTAAACAAAAAACATAGCCCATTTGGCGTCTTTTTCTTTCTGTGTCGTTTCTTTTGGTGTTTTTTAGTGCGTTTTTGGGGGTTTTGACGCTGGGCGACGGGGAAAAACCGTAAATCCCTTAAGGGCCTGGGACGCGGGGGGAAAAGTGCTGCAAGTCCCTTTTTTTGGGGGGGGGTTTAGCCTTGGTCCACGCCGAAGTCCCGTATTCCCGGCTACCAACTCAAGTGTTGGACGGGCCGTCCTTTCCCCCCTCCCCCCCCCGGGCCCGCCCCTCTTTTGTAAGGAAAAAAGGGGTGGGTGAACACCCTTTTCTGCAGTGCCGGGGGTCCCCTCATCCTTGTGCAGGGAACGATGGTTTTTGTGCGAGCTGGGGTTTTCCCTTTTGGCCCCGTTCTTGTGGGGGGGGGGAAAAAGGGGGGAAAGAGGGAAACGGGGGGAGCCGGGGGCCTTGTGGTTTTTGCTGCCTCTGCCTTGTTGGCGCCCGGGGGGTGGGGTCCCCCTTTGGGCAAAACCCAATGCCCCCCGGGGGGGTTGGGGGGGGGGAAATTTCAAAAAAAATTTAATTAGTTTGGGGACCCGGGTTTAAAAACCTGTTTTCCCCTTCCCCCTTTCAGGTCTTTTAATTTGCGGCGCTGCTTTTAAAACCCGTCATTGGGGCAAACACCAACATCATTTATTTTTGTTTCCGTTTTGGTTTTTTTTCCCGACCCAATTTTGGGTTATTTTTGTTTTTTAAAAATTTTGGGGCCCAAAACAGGGCGTGGTGGGGGTTTGGTTCTGTTTTTTTCTGCCCAGTCTGTACACAAAGGAAAAAAATCGTCCCCCAGAAAAAATTTTTTTAGGGTCAATCTTCACGAAGTCGGGTTCATTTTCCTCCCCTGTCTCATCCATGTTTTTTCCTCGGGTATTCCATAAAAACAATTTGTCCTTTCTCTTCAATTGTTGAGTCGTTTCCGTTTTTTTTCCGTTTTTTCAAGTCTATATTCTAACACTTAAAATTTTCTTTCAAACTACAAATTTCTTCTTCTCGGTTTTTAAGCTGTTCGAATATCTTGAAGTTGGGGAACATTTAGGAGCGTTAAGAAAAGAAAACTGCAGTTTAGTCGCTGCAATGTTTGAAGCGGTGACTAAGGACATCTTATGTCAGTCAACCTTCTTCTATGAGGCACAGGGTTTTCTTCAATGTCGCCAGAAAAAAGTAGGGAAAAGGGCCTGAAGAGGGTTGACATATTTTAGGGTTTCCCAATTTGACTGTTCAAAACCCCCACTTTAAAGGGCTGACCTTTGATTTTCCCCTTTCCGGGAAAAACACAAAGAAAACAACCCCCGACATTTGGGGGGATGTTTCCCCCCACCAGTCATACACACTTCCCGACAAGTCCCCTTTCATGTTCAATGTGCACACAACCGACTGGGCCCAAAAAAAAAATAAAAACCGCACACAGTAGTCAGAATCATGCGATCGACAATCCGGGAAAAATCCCCCAACGTGTGAAAGGGCAATACGGTTTTGCATTCCCGGGGCCTGGGGCCCGGGCCCTTTTTCCTTTTGGTTTTTAGCAGAGGAAATTTGTATTTGGATGAAACTTCCCAAATTTTTTCTCGAAACTGTATGTTTCCAAAAAAGGCAAACCTAAACTAAATCTTTTTTAATGACTTTTAGAAATTATTTGAAAGGGAAAAAAACAAAACCCTTTCAACTTTTTCGCAGCAACCCCAAAAAAAACGTCTTGCCTGTTCGATGCGCATGTTCACCCCAGGAGAGAGAGAAGAGAAGGGGAAAAGGGGAAGGGGAGAGAGAGAGAGGGGAGGGAGAGGGGAGAAAGAGAGACAGACATACAGACCCCAAAAAACAAAAAAACAACAGACACCCAAAAACAACAAAAAAAAAGACACACAAACACAAAGACAGACACAAAAAATAAAGACAGACAGACACAAACACAAAGACAGGCCCGACACAAAAACAACACAAAAAACCACCCAAAAAAAAAAAAACAAAGAAGAACGACACAAACACAAAGACAGGGGCCCCGGGGACAAAAAACACGCAGACACAAAAACAGACACACAGGGCACAAAGGGCAGGGCATCACCACACACTGCCAGACAGGCAACGACTGGCACAACACTGCACCCTTTACCGGTGAAAGGGCCCCCCAAGGGGGACCGGGATCGGGCCCCCTCGGAAACCCCAGGGGGGGACCGCGCAGTCCACTGGACACGCCACCCCCGGGGGCCTGGGTGGAAAACCGGGCCCACCAACTCCTCCCCCCCCACTCAACATCACGGGCCCCGGGGTTTTTTTTTTTTTTACAATTTCCCGGGGAGACACTACTGTGTTTACATTACATCAACATTACACCGGGTTTCATCAAGGCAGGGAAATTTCACCGGTAAAAACTTCAAGGCAGACATCACCCGTGTTTACTCAAGGCAGATTCATGCTGTGTTTCCCTCACACAATTTTTTACACCGTGTTTTTCATCAAGGCAGAAAATCTTTTTGTTTGCATAAATCAGACCCCATACTGTGTTTACATCACACAACTTTTCACCCTTTTTCATCAAAGGGGAAAAATTTTTACCCGGGGTATACATCCGGCAGTTTTCACACCGTACTTACGTCAAGGGAAAACATTACCGTGTTTCCCTCAAGGAGACCTCACACCGTGTTTTTCATCAAGGGGAGCATTACCGTGTTTAAAATTTCCCGGCAGCAAACCCTCGTGTTACACACATCAGACATCACCCGTTTTTACATCAAGGCAGACATTTCCCCGGGGGTTTTCTTTAAGGCAGCCCTCCCACTGTGTTTTTAATCACTTTAGACATAAAAACCTGTTTTAAATCAAGGGAGGGCATCACACTGTGTTTAAACACACGAAACACCCCGGGTTTTCATCAAGGCCCGACAAAACACTGTGTTTTCATAAAAACAGAAAATCCCACCGTGTTTAAACAAGGGGAGGGGCAAACATTTCTATGTTTACTTTAAAATCAGACAATCACACCCTATTTACATCAAAGGCAGACAAACATCTGTGTTTTTCCTTTACATCAGAAAATCACCCGTGTTTACCACATCAAAAACTTTTACTGTGTTTACATCAAGGCAGACACACAACCCCTGTTTACAACACATCAGACATTTATAGGTTTTTTCATCAACCAAAACATCACCCGGGTTTTACAAACAAGGGGAGACATCATACTGTGTTTACAAACACCCTTTAACATTTTCCCCCGTGGTTTTCATCAAGGCAAAAGGGCTTACCCCCCCCGTTTTTCCAATTTTACAAGACATCAAAAAAAAACCCTGGGTTACATCAAAAGGCCAAAAACTCCATTTTCCCGTCCCTTTAATTTTTCCCAAACCAGCCCCATCCCTGTGTTTCCATCACCCCTCCCCCTTACCCTACATTGTGTGTTACATCAAGGCAGACATCTTTCTGTGTTTTTCATACTTTAACATCACACCCTTTTTTCCATTTAAAAAGGGAGACATTACCCCCGTGTTTAAAATCAAGGCAGACATATACTGTTTTTACATCAAGCCAGACATCACACCGTGTTTACATCCCAAGGGAGACACCAAAACCCTTGTTTTCATCAAAGGGGAGACTTTAAAACCCCTAAATTTTCCCTTTTTAAGGGAGGGCTCACCCGTTGGGTTTCATCAAGGGAGACATACCCGTTTTCCCTCAAACAGAAAAACCCCACCCCTGGTTTTTCATCAAGGCAGACATCACACCGGTTTACAAACAAAGGGAGACATCACCCGTGTTTTCACAAGGGAGACTTTCCCCCCGTGTTTACATCAAGGGGGACTCACACCGTTTTAATAAGCAGACATCCACCGTGTTTTTCATCCCAAGGGCCCGAATTTACACCGGGTTTACATCAAGGCAGACCTCCACCCTGTTTTTCTTTTAAAGGGAGACATTTTCACCGTGTTTTTCATCAAGGGAGACCCTCACCCCGGGTTTACAAACAAGGCCCGACATTACCCTGGGGTTTTTCCTCAAGGCAGAAAAACACACCGTGTTTACAAACAAGGCAGACATTACACCGTGTTTACATCAAGCAAGACATTGCAAACCCTGTTTCCCCAAGGAGACATCACACCGTGTTTACATCAAAAGGGGAAAATCACACTTGGTTTTAAAACTAGGCAGACATCACACTGTTTTTTTACATCAAGGCCGGGCATCACACCCTGTTTACATCAAGGCAGAATTTTACCTGTTTACATCAAGCTAGACATTTCAACCCTGTTTTTCAAACAAGGGAACATTTACACCGGGTTTACCAAACCCCAAGGGAACCCTTTTACACCGTGTCTACTCAAGGGAGGGGCAAAACCAAAAACCGTGTTTTTCATCAAGGCAGGGAAACACACCGTGGTTACATCAAAGGGAGACATCATACCCTGTTTACCCCAAGGAGACTTAAAACCCCTTTTTTTACTTTTTAAACCCTTCAAATTTCACGGTTTTTCATCAAGGCAGGGCATATCCCCTGTTTAACAAAAGGGAACATTTTCAAACCCTGTTTTCATCAAGGCAGACATTCAAAACCCTTTTTTTACCTCAAGGCAGACATTACAAACCCTTTTTTACAAACACATCAGGCTCATACCCGTGTTCCCCCCAATGCGAAAAATCACCCCCCGTGTCTTCATCAAGGCAGAAAATTACCTGTTTTACAAACCCAAGGGGAGAATCAACTGTGTTTACATCAAGCCATGAAAAAAAACCGTGTTTACATCAAGGCAGACAATTTCACCGTGTTTACAAACAAGGGAGACATACACCCGTTTTTAAAACCGACAAAACACCGGGTTTTTTTAAAATCAACATTACACCGTTTTCCTCAACGGTTTGATATCACACTAATCTGCATCCCTACATCACCCCCTGTTTAACAAGGCAGACATCACATCGTGTTTTGGGCCGTCCCCCATCTAACTGTTTTTTCTTTTTACGCAGACATACCACCGCATTTACTCGCAGCCCAAAAACCAAACCCCGTTTTTCGTCACGTCGGGTATCAAAATGTGTTAAACCCCTCGTCATACGTAAGTGTTTAAAATCACGTCATACGTTAAACCCGTTTTCATATAACAAAACCCGATTACATCACGTAATACGTTTTAAACCCGTTTACACACAACACATGGGAAACCGGTTTTTTATAAACACCCCCCCCTCTCCCCTTCCCTTTAGTTTACCCCCTTACAACTCCCCCTTTCCCCTGTGTCATTAAACCCCCTCGTGCCCGACAAAGTTTTTTCCCGCACACCAAAAAACGAAAACATTTTAAAACAGTTCCAAGAACAAGGCAACAAACAACTAGGGCTGTTATCTCCGCTGAAAGGGATGCAGGGTTTAAGAAAAACCCCTTTAGGGGCCAGCTAGATAGACAAAAAAAGATTCAGAGGGTGCCGCCCGCACTCTACAAATACAGTAGACGGCAAACCACGGGCAGACAGACGGTCAGAGAAGAGAAAAGAGAGAGAGAAGAGAGGGGGGGAGAGAGAGAGAGAGAGGAGAGAGGGAGAGAAAATTCAGACATTTAGAGAGGGAGGCAGGGAGACAGACAGAGACAACAAAACCGGGCAGAGAGAGGGGAGAGAGAGAGAGAAAAGGGGAGAGAGGGGAGAGAGGGGGAGAGAGAGAGGAGAGGGCCCTAGCAGAGACAGCCAAGCAGGGGAAGGGAAGGAAGACATTTCAAAGGAGGGCAGACCGACGGTCAAGAGAAATCTGAAATCTTTAAAAAGGGGGATTTAAATGGGCAAACCCTTTTAAAAAAATTTGTTTTTCATCAAAGGGCCCCCAAAAACAAAGCAAAAAAACTTTTAAAAATTTAAAAAAAGGCCAAGAAAGGGGCAGTAAGAAATAGGGTTAAAAATAATATCAGGGTATGACCCAAAACAATAAATAATATTAAAAAAGAAAGGATGTGAAAGCAATAAACAAAATAAAAACAAAAGGGGGAGTACCTTTTATAAATAAAGAAAATAATATCTTAATTTTTAATACACCCAAAACATTTCATTTCCTACTTGTACCCTAAATGTTTCAAAATGAAAGAGAAGAGAGAGAGTTGAGAAAAGAGAGAGAGAGAGAGGGGAGAAAAGAAGAGAAAAGGGGAGAGAGAGAAAACAGAAGGAAAAAGAGAGAGAGAGAGAAGGGGATAGGGGGAGGGGGAAAAGGAAAGAGGGAGGGAGGGGGGGAGAGAGAGAGAGAGAAAAGGAGAGGAAAAAAGGGGGAGAAGAGAGAAAAGGGGAGGAGAGAGAGACGAAGGGGAGTGAAAAGGAGGAGGAAAAAGAGAAAGAGAGATGAGAGAGGGAGGGGGCCATCCCGGGGAAAATGAATAAAATTGGGAGATAATTTCCTTTTCCCTGAAAAAATAAGCAAATGGAATTTTTTTATAAAGTTAAATAAGTAAATCTTGGTAGCAGCTTTTGGAAAGAAAGCCAAGGAAATTTTTTGTTTTAAAAACCATCAGGAATTTTGTTTCCCTTGTTTACCCCCCCCCTTTTAATTTAAAAAGAATCAAAATCCCGATTTAGTTTAGGACAGGAAGTTGTATTCCTCTTTGTCTCGGAGTTTAAGGGTTTTTTGGGTTTTTTGTGGGTTTTATATGGGCAAAATCCCCTTTACTATTTTGTAGAAAAAAAAAATGCTTTATTGAATTGACATCTCAATTGAAACGGAAGAAAATTTATGTTTTGTGGTCATGAATTAGTAGGGAAGATGATTTTAGAAGTATAATTTTGATAGAACGCCTGTACCGACACTAGGACCTTCCGCTTTCCCAGTTACCGCCCCCATCGTAAACAGCATGGCGAACGAGCTTTCTCATACGCAGCTCCCAAACTCTGGAATAACTCCCCTATGACTTAAGACATTCTCAAACTTTTCTTCCTTCAAAACCTCCCTGAAAACCTACCTTTTCAAACAATACTAAGAAGACAGTCATTACCAGATAGTTGATTGACTTTTGTTATTTTGTGGATTGCTTAGTAGTTTGTGCTTGTTGCGGTTGTTGTGTATTGTGTGTCTGTGCGTGAGAGTGTGTGTGCGTGTGGGAGAGAATGAGAGAGAGCCTTTGTTTTTCATTTCTGAGCCGTTTTTTTCAATGCATTTTCTTTACATTTAGCAATTGCATTTTTTCTGCCTTTGTAAAGCGCCTTGTGCCGTGGAAGGCGCTATATAAATCCCCATTATTATTATTATTATTATTAAATGCTTTCTAAGGGTTTAAGACAGTTTTTACTAGCCATATCCCATATTGTAGATGCATAGTCGAAATCTGGTTGTAAATATGCATGGAAAAATAATTTTCTAGTGTGTTGATCGAGAAAGTGTTTTATTCTGTTAAACTGAAATAATTTCTTCGAAAGTTTACGCGTGAGTGCAGAATGTGTACTGACAGGAAAGATTGTTGTCAATTGTTAGACCAAGCAGTTTGTGACAGTTAACCTCTTCTATAACACTGTCGTTTATTTTTATTTTGCTTAAGTCAGTTTTAAAGTTTTGGCGTTTTGTCTAGTGGTAATTATCATTAACTTAGATTTCTTAGGATGTAGAGCCATATGATTTAGTTTACTCCATGTTTCCAGTTTTGTAAGGTCGTTTTGTATACTGCAAGCACTGAGTCTGTGTTTTTGGTTTTGTTATGCATTGTACTATCATCTGCAAACAGTTCACAGTCAGATGAGACGTTTAACGGAAGATCGTTTATATAAGACAGAAATAAAACTGGTCCTAGGACTGAACCTTGGGGGACACCATAGTTTACAGGTTGAAAAGATGATTTTTTTACAATCCTGGAAAACTAATTGTTTGTGTGTTGGTTAGAAAGGATGAAATCAGATTTATTGCATCTTGTGATAAACAATATAATTCCAGTTTTTTTTTTAGGAGATTGTGGTCAATGGTATCAAATGCCTTAGCAAAGTCAACAAATACTGCCCCAGTAACAAGGTCGTTATTAATATTTATGTGCCATTGTTCTACTAGGTTTGAGAGTGCAGTGTGACAAGAATGATTTTTTTCTGAAACCACTTTGGTTTGGATGAAACAATTATATTCATCAAAATGGGACTGAATCATTTCTTTAAATGCTTTTCTAACGGTTTTTGACAGAACAGATAAAATTGATATGGGCCTGTAGTTTGAAGCATCATTTGGGTCACCAGCTTTAAAAGAGAGGAATTACCTTGGCATCCTTAAAAGCTTGAGGAAAATGACAT
>CM031620.1:60168048-60180548 GCA_018398815.1 Conus ventricosus | reverse complement strand
GTCATATTGTTTACAGCCCTATATTTCTGATCCATATAACAAAATGGGCTTGTGTTTCATATCAAAGATATGTAGGATAGTATTGGCGGGAACAGTTTTCGAGTTTAGATGTAATCTTTTAATCCCTTTTACGCCCGAAGATTTTTGCCACTTACGTTTCCAACATTTCTGGTCCAATTAAGGGTTGAAGAGAATATTACACCAAGATAATTATCTCCAGACACGGTCTCTATTTTCTGACCTTTTGAATACAATATCTCAGACATTTTAACAAAGCCACTGTTTCTGAAGAAGACTGTTTAGTTTTGTCCATATTTACCGAGAGACCCCATGTTTTGCAATAGTTTTCTAAACAGTCTATCTGGTTTAGAAGATCAAAAACAGAATCTGAAACTAGAACAATATCATCAGCATATATTAATAATAATAATAATGAATACTTATATAGCGCCTATTCTCGGCTAGAGACCAAGCTCTAAGCGCTTTACAATCCACACTCGTTTACACAACGGGCTGCCTACCTGGGTAGCGCCGACTGAAGAGCTTCCAGCTGGCGCTTCATTCAGTCGTTTCCCGTGTCATCCAGTCAGTATCGTTCAATACCGATCATTCATTTTCCTTACTTCCTTCATTCTTTCCATTTCTCACGCAGGGTGCATGCTATGTGTAACGTGTCGTCCATACCAACGGCCAAACTGGCCTACTCTTCCGAAAGTTGGAGATGGGATTTTACGTGTGTGCAAGATGTTATGCGTGCGTTCACACACGGAACCTCGGTTTATTAGTCTCATTCGAAGGACTGTATGGGAAATGGAGTCAGAACCAATGTTAACTCCGAGGGAAAAATCCCCCTGTACCGAAACGCCCCGGCGGAGGTTCGAACCCGCAACCCCAGGATCACTAAGATTATGAGTCCGGCGCTCTACCAACTGAGCTATTCCGGCTCCCAACACGGTATTAATGAAAAATACCTAGTAAATCAGCATCAGCGAAAACATCTACCTCATGTGCACCACATTGTATTAAATCTTATTGAAGCTCGGCCAGAAACATAGAAAACAGAGGAGGACTTAAAAAACACCCTTGTTTGACACCAGTGACATATTCGAAACATTCTGTTATCTTATTCCCTCCACACGCTGCTGCCTTCACTTTCCTGTACATTCCCTGTAAATATTAAACATGTTTCCATGCACACCTTTTGATAACATTAAATAAATAAATAAACTGTGAATTCATTCAAATGCCTATGAAAAGTCCACTTACAGTGCATGAAAATGGCCTCATTGTTTTGTTTGAACACTTTATGAAAGAGCGGATGCAGAAATTTTACCAACGTAACATTTGCATGGAAGAAGAAATCATTAGACAAGCCAAGGTTTCTGAGTTATGTTCAATAAGAGTATTTTAACTACGTGTAAAAATTCAATGTGTTCGGTTGTTTCTGTATCAATCAAATCTCTGAAGTACTGAAACCATGATCGTGTGGAAATAAAGCTAACTGCATTATTTGTTTAATTCGTAAACGATTTAATTTTCTTCCAGAAACATTTAGAATTCGTGTCATTACAAGCTGCATTCAATTCATTTGCAATTTTTATTGCTCTGTTCTTCTTGTTTGCGTTCACACACGGACTTAAAGTCCTTTTTCAACTCGAAGCATTTTCTTAAGTTTGGAATGTTCACCTACCCTTCGGAATTGATTAAAAATCGTGTTTATCCTTCTTTGACTGTTCACATTCTTCATCCCACCAAGCTGGTTGCGTGCTTGGATCCTTTCCCCTGAATTCTGATCTCACTGGTTCTGCAGTTTTTTTGTGTGGGATAAATGAAACAGTCCAGTCTGATCCCGCATTCACCCATGTATCCAATGCCAACATGAAATGCATTAATTTTAATTTCTGTTCCGTGACAGTTTGAGTATACTGACTATGGAATTGTTCACTATAAATAAATCGTATGCTGTCTTTAAGTAGAATATCATCTTCCTCGATCACATAGTCATTTAAAAAAAAAGTCAAATGCAGCAAAAATAGGGTTTACTTTATGACGGATAGCTGTCGCTGTCGTGTATGAACAGTTTTATCTGAGATGAATTTCTGATTGTGTGGCTGTCCCATGGAGTACGGCATGAACAGAGCTTTATTTCAGAATTAAAAGATCGTTTTAATGCGTGTTAGAACAGAATGGGTATTCTGATGTACAAAGCAAAGAAAAATTTAACTGGTTCTTTACGGTTGAAAATATCTTTCAAGCACAAAAATACATTGTAGTGATTAAAATTAAATGGCACAGGCTACACTTTGCAAAAATCAGATTGACAACTATTGGAATTAATGCAGATAAGAGGTAGTTTTACCCTGGGACATCCACGGAATCGCCTTGCCCAACGCATGAAAATCCTGTTGATGATGAAATCCAGAAGAAAGAGATACACCTGAAGGTGTGGGTAGGACCCAGAGAAGTACTGTCCTCAACCGTCGAACAAACCAGCTGGGAGCAATCCTGCACCACCTTGGAAGCCTGCGCTGTGTTCACATAGGGTGCAGACACGCACATGGCATTCCATTAACACATGCAGGGACATAACCCTGGCAGATGCCTTTGGCCACCGACAGTGACACGACAGAACCTCCACGGGGGCGTTCCCATGGGTGAACCAGCCCGTATTTCATGACTGCAGAGCCCACCGGCAAAAACGCCACCGTCAAGCAACCGCCGTGTGCATCCTGTAGCCTCGCTCGTTGCTGTTCCGCTGAGAGGTGATGACAGTACAACTCCAGACACGGCCAAGCTTCCGCCATTAGGTCTTACGTGCTCTCTGAAGAGAATCCCGGGTCACAGTCTTTCTCGTTGTCAACAGGGCTTCCACTGCGCAGTGAGTCTTTCCTCACGGTCACTGGACCTTTCCCTAGAATCGGCCAAAAGGCAGAGAAGGAAACGAAACACCCGAAGGTGCGGGTAGGACCCAGAGAAGTACAGTCCTTAACCACCGAACAAACCAGCTGGGAGCAATCCTGAACCGACCTTGGACGCCTACCCTGTGTTCACACAGGGTGCAGGCACGCACAGGGCATTCCATTAACACGGGAAGGGACATAATTGCTCCCTGGCTGATGCCATTGTGTCACGGCCATCAAATGCGACACAACAGAACCACCATGGAAGCTTTTCCATGGGTGTAACAGCCCATATTTCATGTCTGCAGAGCCCATCGGCAAAAAAACAAACACAAACAAACAACAACAAAAAAACAACGCCACCGTACGTGCACCGTCAAGCAACTTTGGGGTATATTTACCCCGAAGTTGCTTGACGGTGGCGTTTTTTCTTTGGACAATGAATTCCGCTTTGTATTTTGCTGGAACGTTTTTGAAGATATCAGAGCGTTGTGTATACTTATCAAATTAGATATTGCTGAAAAAGAAGACATCTTTGGTATATCACCAAAAGACGCAGACATTATTCAATCAATTTCAAAATTTATCACAGAGGCATGGGGTGTTACACAAAAAAGTGTTAAAACTGCGAGTCAGTCGGAAAGGAAGACTGAGAGTTTTTTTTGTTTTGTTTTTCTTTAAAGAAAAACAACAACAGTTTTTGTGGATAGTTGAACTGTTTGAATTTTGATTGCAGCATTTTTCCCCTCCAGATTGAAGTGTGCATGGTCTCCGTGTGCCATCTCATGCTGATTCGGAATTGTTTGTAAATACTTAGACTCGTTTTTGTTCTTTCATTTGTGTGCGATTTGATTTTTCTCTACCGTACTCTAAATTTTTGTTCGCTTTGCTATTGCTATTGATTATGCTTATATCCTGTCCCTTGCCATAGGTCCTTTTGGCAATGACAATTTCAAAGTGTTAGGGTGTCTGCCTGTCTGTCTTTTTCTCTGTCTCTTTGTCTGTCTCAGTCTGTCTGTTTCTCTCTCTCTCTCTCTCTCTCTCTCTCTCTCACACACACACACACACACACACACACACACACACACACACACACACACACACACACACACACACAACACGCACGCACGCAGTCAGTCACTCTCTTCGACAGGTCGTTGTCGGACTTTTTCAGTCCCTGGTTTTCTTTCTTCAACTCACTCATCTCCCCTTTCAGTCCCTTGATTTCGTTTTGCGAAGCCAAATTATCGCCACATCATCCAGCTTTACGTTCATCTGGTCGCCTGCCGTTGTCACGGTCGCCACAACATCAGTCAGGGTCAGATCCAGGGGCTGGGAAGCCACAGGAGGGGGTGGAATCACCCGGATGTTCCAGGCTGACCCTGCGACTTGCTCCTGCACTGGTCAGTGGTGACTGTCGCGTATTGCTGTCGACCTGAGGAGGGTTGGGTCCTGGACTACTCTCAATGTCCCCACAGCGCAAGAACAAACTGCCCCAGAACAATAAGAGACGAGTAATCCAAAGGTGACACCGTCTGTTCTCCGTGCAAGTTTATCAATGGCAACCGTATTACTTCCAGCTGCAGTGGGAGCCTTTGGTCATGTAATTCATGTATACTGCCAAAAAGCAGGCACACACACAATTAAAGTCTAGCTGCCGCCGAAGGCATGGCACTTCACTTCATGGCGCAGTCATTGTCGGACACAAACACTGAAACACGTTACCGCACCATCGCACTGCCCGACCCAGAGAGAGAGAGAGAGAGGAGAGAGAGAGAGAGAGAGAGAGAGAGAGAGAGAGAGAGAGAGAGAGAGAGAGAGAATATGCAACGCGTCTACACCCATGAACTGCTGATTACTCGCCCCTCCCCCCCCCCCCCTCACCCCTCCATCCCCCAGAGAGAGAGAGAGAGAGAGAGAGAGAGAGAGAGAGAGAGAGAGAGAGAGAGAAGAGAGAGAGAGAGAGAGAGAGAGAGAGAGAGAGAGAGAAAATATGCAACGCGTCTACACACATAACTGCTGATTACTCGCCCCTCAGGAGAGAGAGAGAGAGAGAGAGAGAGAGAGAGGAGAGAGCACTGGCCGCCAGAAGCCTGTTGTTGTAATAAATACGTCTATCAAAGCAGAGAAGTCGCCACTCCACCTACCCCTTCCTGGTTCACACACACAAACGAAGCGTTGCCGAGTCCCCTGGCCACATCCCCCACTAGGGGTGGCTTCACAGGCCCCGTAGGTCACGTGCCACTTGAAGCACGGCTTGGCCTCGCAGGCCTGGGTCTCCGTCAGGTGGGGACAACTCTGACCTCCGGGGCTCGGCTCCGTCACCACTTGTCGCGTCCGGTGCTTCTTTCCTGGGGGGATCATCGCCACCATCGTCATCTTTTAAGTTTGCTGTCATCGTCATCATCATCATCATTATCATCATCGTCGTCGTCATCATCATCATCGTCTTTATCATCATCATCATCATCATCACAATTTTGAAAATCATCATGCAGTTATTGCAATCGCCGTCGTCGTCGTCATCATCATCATCATCATCATCATCATCATCATTGTCTCATCGTCGTCGTCGTCTCCTCCTCCTCCTCTTCGTCGTCCTCCTCCTCCTCACATCATTCACTAACGTATCACCACCACCACCCACCATCACTACCACCAACCACCACCACCACCACCACCACTCACATCATCATCATCATCATCATCTTGATCATCATCATCGTCGTCGTCGTTTTTTGTTGTTGGCAACGTAGTCGTCGTCGTCGTGTTCATTAAATCTCAACGCCACCACCCAAATTATCATCACCGAAATCAGTCTGAAAAACCAAATGATAATGACCATCATCATTTGACATCATCATCGCCACCATCATCATCATATGATCATCATGATCATGGATGTCGTCGTCGTCGTCGTCGTCGTTCTTCCTCCTTTTCCCGTGCCGTCATAGTCATGATTTAGTATGGGCCTTCAACAGACAAACACCACGTCACGTGGGCACCCATCGCCAGAAAGGTGTGCACAAAATATGCAGTACCCGTCGAATCACGCAGCCAGGCACACTGATAAGTGCATCTGAGACGATACTAAAAAAAAAAAAATATAATAAAAAAAAAAAGAGAGAGAGAGAAAGAAAAGAATATGATAAAAAGAAAGGGAAAAAAAGAAGAGAAAAAAAAAAATGAAAGAAAACGTTAGGCAACCCAGTCTCTGACTGAGCTTCTTTCCCCTTCATGATCCACTTTTGTCTTCAATACTAACAAGAGACATGTTGTCTTTAACCTTTTCCAACCGAGTGTATTGACATTTAGTTCTTTCCCAGCAGCGCCACTTGCTTTAAGCCACTCTCCTCAAAAGCTCTGCAACCTGATCCCCGTTGTAGCCGTTCTTTCACTATCTTTTAATAAGCAAAAGTAAGGAACTGTTGGACTCTACTACATTCAGTGACGGGCGTTTTCTTCCTAACTCGTCCGAAGTCTTACGGTATGATCAACTGGATTCGGTGCCGAAACCAAGCGATCGATGGTGAGCACACTGGCTATTTAAGTCAAGAGTTAGAGGTCAGAAAGAAAATCGTTACTAATCATACATCTTCTTCTCTCTCTCTCCTCTCTCTCCTCTCTCTCTCTCTCTCTTACACACACACACACACACACACACACACACACACACACACACACACACGCGCGCGCCGCACACACACACAAACTACAACGTTAAAAGTCCTTTGACTTGTAAACATTCTTCCAGCCCGCAGTAGATCTGTTTAGGAAAAAAAAGGGAAGATAATTCTGTCTGTACATTGTAAATTGCGTTACTTCCCTCTGTTCATGGGTCAAGCAAACAGACCAGAGAATCACACATTTTGATTGGACGATATCCAGGAGAACGATGGGGATATTGACAGTCTGATGCCAGGCGCACCGTGTCATACCCATGTTTTCGCATCTTCTCTCTCTGATTGAACAGTGAAGCTGACTGTTCGGGCAAAATGGCTTTGGACGTAACACAAGCGGCATCTGTCCCATGGGAAACGCCGGTTCACCTCTCATCGCCGAACGTGAGATCCCCATATAGTTAACCTCCCTTGCATGATATCCGAACAATCGCCTAATATCCAAAGTGTGGCAAAAATGTTGTCATTTTTGTTTGTAAATTCGCACATCCCACGTATTTAAATGTCAGCTTTATGGACATGAATATGCCGTGAGCGCTTCCAACCATCAGACGATGCCACAATTTTTGTGCATGGCGACAAAAAAACCAAAAGCAAACAAACGCTAATCATACATCAGAATTTTCCTCTTTTAACTACCATAACATCAATCGCCTATTACCCCCCTGGGACAAGCCGCCAACCAAGGACCTCCAGGCATCTCTGTCCTGGGCCTTTTCTCCAGCTGGTTCCAAGTCATCCCCAAGTTCCCTTTGAACCATAGCTCTGCAAAATTTGGTGAAAATACAAAACTTGCCTTCAGTGGTCCCCGCCCAATGTGGAATCCATGAAAGAGGAGGTGGACTGACTACCAAGAAAGAGGGGCAGCTGTGAACAAAATGACACAGAGGTCTCCTACCCTGAGAAGAAGACATTCATTGAAACACTCTACAGGAGGACATGGAAACAGCAACATCCTAATTCCAACCAGGCTGACCGCTACTATCAATCAAGCAGAGAAGATCAAGTGCTACTGTTCAGACCAAGGACTGGACATAACAGACTGATTGCACGCCTGTTCTGATCCAACATACGCAGGACACCACCTACTAAGCCCCCTACTGACGACAGTAATTGCTTAATCGCGGAGCCGGCGTGAGTGAGCTCTCCCTCCGACAGCTCCCATGAACTCGCCGATACTGGTGACCCCGACGGAATCAAACCAAGGCGACAGACGTGGAGAAGACATAAAAAAGGTCACCATGAGAGCAGGGCATGAAGGGCCTCATAATTTGAGACTTTTTTTTATGCTGGTCGATGAGAACGCAGATGATGAAGATGATGCTACGGATTTCCATTCCGCTTCCTCTTCAGAATATATACCCGGCGTCAACCAGGCCCGAGAGATACAAACACCGGTAGTGTCGGTCAGGAAATTTAAGCAACACTCTCAGAGACGCATCCATCAAGTGGATTAAACTCAACTGTGGTCCCAGTCTTCCCAACTGACCCCATAGCAAACTGAACTCTGGGTAGAAGCCGGTCGGGGCAGAAAAATCCAACATGACTCTGATGGAATCGAACCAACGACCTCAGAGCCAGCAGTCCGCGACGCTAACCACTTCGCCACGGCGGCTGGTGCGCTGTGCTGTTAGGCAAACTACCCTCCTGGATCAATTTCACATTGTGAGATGATACGGAGATTTTACATGCGTTTTGTCATTCTGCTCGTGCCTTTTTTTTCTTTTTCTTTTTTTTTGCTCGTGAAAGAAATGGAATCCTATCAAATCTGCCAAGGGTGTATTAAGAAGATGGGGAGGAATTGCTCATTACCACCCAAACTGCTCGCAGTTCAATCTGGGACTGGACGTCAGAAGTGTGGCATGCTATCTCCACAGCTATGGCTTATATGGCTGAACGAGTGTGGACTCCGCCGACCCCTCCATGCCATCTATCTGCATTCCCTACCCGTCCCTTGCCACCCCCCCCCCCCCCCCCCCTCTTTCTTTTGTCGTCTTTGCTGTCCGAGGCTTGCAGTTCTTGAAGCATTTGTTTTTCTTCTCTTTTATGTGCTGTGTGTGTGTCACACGTTTGACCCCGTGGCCAAAACAGGAAACAAAAGTTCTTCTTTTATGCATTTTCTGTTGTTGTTGTTGTTGTTGTTGTTGTTTTAGAAGCATCAACATGATTATTATCATATTAAGGACCATCTTGCGGTATTGCCTCATGGCGTTACTGGTTCCATCCAATAACTCTCATGCACCCCCTTGATAACTATCTTGCATATTCAGTGAGTTCAGTAAAAGAAAAAAACAAAAAAAAAAAAAAAACTTGTCTGTTCGTTGGATTATCTGTGCGGTATATATGTGTGGATGTGTCAATGTGTAAAACGGGTTCATATGCGTGTTAGTGTAGATATGTGTTAAGTATACGCGTTAAGTATCATATGCATGTATATATGCATGTTAGTATAGTATACGTGTTAAGTATCATATGCGATGTTAGTATAGTATACGTACACTGTTAAGTATCAAGTATCATATGCGTGTTATATGCGTGTTAGTGTAGATATGTGTTAAGTATCATATGTGTTAAGTAGCATAAGCAGTATCATATGCATGTTAGTGTAGATATGTGTCAAGTATCATATGCAAGTATCATATGCATGTTAGTGAAGATATATGTGTTAAGTATGATACGCATGCTAGTGTAGATACGTGTTAAACTGTTAAGTATTATATGTAGTGTAGATATGTGTTAAGTATCACATGGAGTGTACATAAGTGTTAAGTATCATATGCATGTGCATGTTAGTGTAGATTGTGTCATAAGCATGTTAGTGTAGATCGTATCATGTGCATGTTAATGTAGGTATGTGTAAATATGATAATAATAATGATATAATAATAATGATGATGATGATAATAATAATAATAAATAATAATAATAATAATAATAATAATAATAATAAAATAATAATAAAGTAAGCAAGAACAGTCACCCTCCAAAGCGTTGCGCTCTCCACAAGGAAAGTGTGATGGGTTATCTAATCACCAAGGAGGTGATGACAGATAAGGTGGCGACGGCCTTCGTGCTCGGCCCAGCGACAAACGACATGACCTAACTTTGCAGCTGCTGAAGATGATGTATTAGGCTCCACAAAAAAACAACAAACAAACAAACAAACAAAAACCAGCCTCTTCTTCTTCAGGGCGATTTCGTGTTATCCATTTATCGGTATTTCTCGACAGCGAGCTTAATCAATAACAGCACACACCATTCCATCCCCTCCAAGAGAGAAGGGGAAGCAAATGGGACACACGGAGTTGTGGGGAGGGGGGGGGGGAAGGGCGGTTGGGAGAGGGGAAGGGGGGTCTAATAACGCTAAAGACGAAAGCCATTTTCCAAGATCCCTAATGGCTTAAAGGGAAAATCTCTGATAGTCCGGCAGATGATCTGCTCGGAAAAGTGCAGAGAGCAAAACTCGGTTGTGTCACGCGAGTTCGGTCTGTCCTTCAATATTCTGCTAAGGCAGATTGATTTTGGCTGGAAGATCAAACGAGAAGGTTATAAAACATTTGCCGAGAAATGGTGGGGAAGAGAGAGAGAGAGAGAGAGGAGAGAGAGAGAGAGAGAGAGAGAGAGAGAGAGAGAGAGAGAGAGAGAGAGAGAGAGAGAGAGAGAGAGAGAGAGAGAGAGAGATAACGATAACGATATTTTATTCAAGAAAAGGCCAAAGCCCCATTTGAAGGGGAAATATGCAAAACTAAATGAGAACTTTTCACGCACTTTAGTGTACATAAACAGTATAAAACATATGCCTGGTATTTATATGAGTTACAATAGCATCATACTATATTATATTATAGTGCTCCGCCGTTCAAACGACTTCTACAGATACACAGAAAAATTATTCATAGTAGCTACATTTCTCGACGACAAAAGTAAGACTAAACATAAATAATGATGGTCTGCTATAATACTTGGCAGGAATATATTTTGCTCTCAAATCATTTAGTGCTGGGCAACACAACGCAAAGTGGACTTCATCCTCTACACCGGATCCACACATAGGGCACAGCAAAGACCTGTTATCTTTTTTGTACCTCTGACTATGCACTGTTATGTCAGAGACACCTAATCTAAACTTTGTTAAAGCACATTTTATAAATCTATTCATATCTATTCCAATGTATGGTTCTGCTGAATAGTTCATTTTAAATTGTCTGTACATAGAGAATCTGTCACTACTTTGGATATGACAATCCCAATCTTGCCACCTACAGTCTGTCATGTGTTGCTTAAAACAGGCCAAAAAACTTGGGACGCAACCCACACCTTGATTTAACCATACAAATGAAAAACCATAACTACATAAACATTTTCGAATATTCGTTGCCCAAGTAACTTTACCTCTTGCATCTAAGTCATACAGCGTTTTGCATGCTTGTGCAGGTAGTCTGTCACAATGCATCTGTATCAGATGCGAGAGAGAGAGAGAGAGAGAGAGAGAGAGAGAGAGAGAGAGAGAGAGAGAGAGAGAGAGAGAGAGAGAGAGAGAGAGAGAGAGAGAGAGAGAAAGAGAGAGAGAGGAGAGAGAACTCAGAAAACTTTCATTTGATCAAGGATTGAAATTGTAGGCCTATTCTTCCAATCTGTCCGTGGACAGAGAGAGAGAGAGAGAGAGAGAGAGAGAGAGAGAGAGAGAGAGAGAGAGAGAGAGAGAGAGAGAGAGAGAGAGAGAGAGAGAGGGGGGGGGAGGTGAAGGAAAAAGTGAGTGGGAGGGGCAGAGGGCATGGACATGTACATGTCTGTCTCTGTCTGTCTGTCCTAGCTAAGAGGCTGTCACTTTGTTTCACTCTGTCCTTTCTCCTCTCTCTGCATACCGCTTTCATCCTCCTCATTCGCATTCCAGTCTTTACTTGCAATGTGTCCACCATTTTCTTCCTTCTTCTCTTCTTCTTCTACTTGTTGTTGTTGTTCTTCTTCTTCTTCTCCTCCTCCTCTTCCGCCTCCTCCTCCTCCTTCTTCTTCTTCTTCTTCTTCTTCTTCTTCTTCTTCTTCTTCTTCTTCTTCTTCTTCTTTCTCGCTATAGCCTACGTAGTCGTAATTGTTTTCACATCAATATTCACACAAATATAGATATGACAGTCATATTGTTTTCACATAGAGAACCAGCAGTGTGACAGGAAACAGAGGGAGAGATCGCAGCAGACAGCAGAGACAGACAGCAGAGACAGACAGCTGGCAAGGCTGGAACTCTTCAGACCCCCACAGATAATCAGCAGTGTGACAGGAAGAGAGAGAGAGGAGAGAGAGAGAAGAGAGAGAGAGAGAGAGAGAGAGAGAGAGGAGAAGAGAGAGAGAGAGAGAGAGAAGCAAAGACAGACAGCTGGCAAGGCTGGAACTCTTCAGACTCCGCAGTTCCCTCGCAGTTACCTCGCTGGTAGAACAATGAACGCGTCAGGAACAGGGCTGACGATGTCATACATCACGTCTACGTATGGTCTGTGTGTTTGCTTACCTGAGCTTCTCCGTCTGTTTGCCTGTTTAACTCTGTATCTCTCTCTGTCTGTCTGTCTCTTTCCCTCCATCTTCTTTCTCTCTCTTCCATCTCTCTCTCTCTCTCTCTCTCTCTCCTCTCTCTCTTCTCTCTATCTTCCATCTCTCTCACTCTTCCCCATCTCTCTCTCCCCTCTCTCTCTCTTCCATCTCTCTCTCTCTCTCTCTCACTCTGTCTTTCACTCTCTCCCTCTCCCTCTTCCTCTCTCTCTATCCCTCTATCTCCCCCTTCTCTTTCTCTCCCCCCCCCCCCCCCTCTCTGTATTCCTGTCTCTCTCCCCCCTCTCTCTCTCCCCTCTATCTCCCTCTCTCTTTCCCTCCCTTCTCCTCTCCCCCTCCCCCTCTCTCCCTCTCTCTTCTCCTCACTCTCTCTCTCCCC
>CM031620.1:60148048-60163048 GCA_018398815.1 Conus ventricosus | reverse complement strand
ACTATTTTGTAGAGAGTTAGAGGAGAGAGAGGAGATGAGAGAGAGAGAGAGAGAGAGAGAGAGTGAGAGAGAGAGAACAAGAAGGAGACAGAGACACACACACCAACATACACACACACACACACACACACACACAACACACACACACACAACAGAGTGAGAGAGAGAGAGAGAGACTGAGAGAGATAGAGGAGAGAGAGAACATATTTGATCAGACAGACAGCAAGTTACTATTTTGTCACAGAGGAGAGAGAGAGAGAGAGAGAGAGAGAAGAGAGAGAGAGAGAGAGAGAGAGAGAGAGAGAGAGAGAGAGAGTGAGAGAGAGAGGAGAGAGGAGAGAGAGAGAGAGGAGGCATATTTGATCAGACAGACAGACAGACAGCAAGTTACTATTCTGGCACGGCCCGGTGTCTGCCAAATCAGCAACTGACACGACGTAAAAAGAACTATTCAAAACAAAACAAAACAAAACAAAACACTGATAGCTTACCCATCACCTGTTTTCCTGTTGTGCTTTATCTACAGTAATTATCTACGCTTTCAGTATTCCGTTTAGCTTCACTACACTGCGCGCACATTCATGCACGGAAAGAGCAAGGTCGTATTTCCCAAACTGCATAACAGCTACAACAATAAGAAGAATGATGATGATGATGTGATGATGATATGATGATGATGATGACGATGATGATGATGGTTATCATTATCATCATACATGAAAAATATCCCTCCCCCAAACGTAAATCATTGATACTCCAGCACAATAACTAAATAAACAGACAAATGAATAACAGATGATAATCATAAACAAATAAATCGATAAATAAAGTTGTCAAAGAAATGACAATTTCTACAAATACACAACATGTGCAACAGAAAGAAAATACAGAGAACAATAAAACACATATAATTATATTTCACACTTATTTCACACACACGCACACACACTATGCTCGCGCTCGCGCTCGCACACACACACACACACACACACACACACACACACACACACACACACACACACACACACACAAGCGCGCACGCACAGCATCTACATCTCTTTCTTACGTTCCCATTTACACACAAGGCCGTGCTTACAGATATAAGAACTTAACTTCACACACACACACACACACACACACACACACACAGAGAGAGCGAGAGAGAGAGAGAGAGAGAGAGAGAGAGAGAGAGAGAGAGAGAGAGAGAGAGGAGAGAGAGAGAGAGAGAGAGAGAGAGAGAGAGAGAGAGAGAGAGAGGAGAGAGAGAGAGAGAGAGAGGTGCAGGCGGAACATTGTAGTTCAAGGAAATATGGAAATGAAAGCTAAGAAAAAAACAGAGTTTTGGCTTATGGTACTACTGTTGACACAGAGATGTCCTCACAAACTAAAGCTAGTCAGCAACATAGCGTCACGACAGTTCAGTGGGCAAACCTCCATTCTGTATCAGATGATCGAGGACCGAATCAATCAATCAATCTTTAAATTAAGACCTGTTCATTATGTTCGTAACATTAGAAGTGAAAGGGCGAACAGAAGCCACGGAGGAAGCATTAGGAATAGGGTAAAGCAGCCAGGGTGGGGGTGAAGGTTGGACGTTGGGAGGTGAAGGGCAAAGGTCGGGGAGGGGGAGAGGGGGTGTAAGTGGGCGAAAGGTGGAGGAGGCTATGAAAAGAAACCAAAAAAAAAAATGGAATTGACCACATGTTGACAACAGGACGATTAACAATGAACCTTAAACATTACCCTGACATTAATTAATGTTCAGGTTGTGTAGAATGTCCCCGACGTTGTGACGCTTGTTTAAAGAAAAAGAAAGAAAATGAAAGACAAGAAAAACTCTGAAGTAAAGAAAAGAGGAAAAGAAACAAAGAAAGAGAACACAGAAGAGACAAAGTAAGATAAGTAAGGAACAGTGTGTCTGTGCTGTTTTTTTCTTTTCTGATGGAACGTAATGGAAGACACTCGACAAACACATGATGAAAAGACACCACAAACAACACATGCACATAGTGCAAGGAGTCCTGGACAGCAATGGGCCAAGGTAAAACAGCTCTCTGGGAAAAGAAAAAAACAAATCCTGGATCCGCCTTTTGAATAGGATCTGCCACAAAACTCAACAGCTTCGTCAATGGGTTACATTCCACAACAGCTTCGTCAATGGGTTACATTCACAAGTTTCGTCCTTCATAATGTTTCAATTAAAAAAAAAACAAACAAAAAATGCTGATTAGGGTTTGTTTGGCTTTGGTTTGTTTTAAGAGCAAAGAGAGACAAGTACTGCAATTCCAAATGGAAAAAAAAAATTGCAAAATAAATGCAACGCGTTTCAACCTATTTCGTCTTTTTGAATAGTATCTGTCTTGCCTGAAGAAGACCAAACTGGCCCAAACGAGTTGCGTTTGTTTGTAAGTTGCACATTCTTTCGTTCGGCGGCGCAATGCTTCTCTCTCTCTGCTCTTGTTTCTGTGTCGGCTTACAGTCACCCGACTTTGAAACGTTTTTTTTTTTTTTTTTTTTTTGCTGTCCCATCTTCTGCGCTACCTCAGAGACAGTGCACCCACACGCTCACTCCGACACCCGTCACAGCCACAGCCCGGTCGGCCCCGCCGCAGCCCCGGCACCGGCAACCCACAGGGAGCAGTCAAATGTCGTGTCGTCAAGAGGCAACCACCGGAGGAGACACTGCACTGCTGCCGAGTCACTTCGGTGGTGTTCAGTGGCGCCTGTTCTGATCTAACATACGCAGGACACCACCTACTAAGCCCCTACTGACGACAATAATTGCTTAGTCACGGAGCCGGCGTGAGGAGCTCTCCCCCGGAGGGCGCCACCACGTCCGTCAAACGACAGCCCCCATGGACTCGCCGATACCGGTGGGCCCCGACGGAACCAAATCAAAGGGCCCCAGACGTGGGAGGAAATCGAAATTGAGGTCAGCATGAGAGCAGGGCATGAAGGCACAGAATTTGAGACTTTTTTTAAAGCTGGTCGATGACAATGAGGATGATTAAGATGATGCTACGGATTTCTATTTCGGGCTGAGACACATGACAGGGCTGTACTCTACGCTTCCTTTCATAATATATCCCGGCGTCGACCAGGCCCCAGAGATACAGGCACCTGCAGTGTTGGTCAGGAAATTTGAGCAACACTCTCAAAAACGCATCCATTAATTGGATGAAACTCGACTGTGTGGCCCCAGTCTTCCCAAACTGAGTCCGCAGCAAACTCAACTCTGGGTAGGAGCCGGTTGGGACAGAAAAACCCACATGACTCTGATGGGATTCGAACCCACGACCTCCCAGCCGGGAGTCCGCGACGCTAACCACTTCGCCACGGCGGCTGGTTTGTTTTACTTTGCTTAGTTACCAAGTGAGGCGACTGCAGACGGAAATCTAAACAAAGTTGAAAAGTTAATGATAAAGCACCGCCAAAAAGAACGTAGACTAACGAATCAGAAGGGGGAAAACACGACGCGTTTCGACCTCTTAGATCTTCTTCAGGCAAGCTACACAACACTCAGGACAACGAGAATGAACGAGCAGTCACTTCTCTTCATCCAATTCGGCGCAAGATGGGCGTTGAATGGAAACGAGGCTGTCAGGAAGGAGACAATGTGTGAGTGGAGGTAGTAATGATGATGATTCTAGTGCTGACAGGAATGATGATAATGATAATGATGACGATCCAAATATTTATTAAAAAAAAAGAAAAAAAGACAGGATTACTACCACTTTTGGTGATACTATGGCAACAGCAGTTGTAGTATGCGAAAAAAGGAGAGCGGGTTAGAGGATTCTCAAACAGCATGGTGCCGTGGGCAATAGTCTAAGTGGCAATGGCAATGGAGATGTGAATGACGGTAACATCAATACTAACAATGGTATTAATGATAATGATGACAATGCTAACAACAACAGTAATGGCAATGTTAATAATAAAAGACCTAAGAGGTCGAAACGCGTCGTGTTTTGTCTTGTGATTCGTTTGTCTGTGTTCTTTGGCCGTGCTTTATTAATAAATTTACAAATTATTCTGCTTTGTTCATGGTGGGTTTTTTTTCCCCTTCCGCTGTGATGATTAGGAACAAACCAGTGACGAAATATAGCCTCTCTGGATGATGTCATTGTGACCACTCTAAGTGTTTCATGAATTGAGTCGTACCTTATATATTAAACATTACTGACCAGTTAATGCCAGAAACAAAAAAAGCAAACGTTCGACAAATGTTGTAAAAACGTAAACGTTTTATTCCTATTTGTGCAGTGCATGATTTTGGGCGCGCAGAGTTCCGAGTCCCGTTTCTAGACGGTGTAAAGAATGAATCCATGTTGCTTTCTTCCCTTCCCAAGACTCTGCTTATCTACAACATCCATCAACCTTGTCTGCCATCAGTGTTGATGAAGTAACCAAGCATTCTTCTGTTCATCTACCCATTTCTCATCTTGCCCTTCTTCAGTGTCGCTCAATTATCCATGTCCTTTCCTCTCTCTTTTATCGACAAACATTCATCTTCCTGTATCAAATCCACCTACGTTAATTGCCATGCATTTCTCTGTCTTTGTTAATGGACAGCCACTCTTCTTGTCTTTCATGACCTTGGTTAGTCGATTATTGTGAGGTCTTCACTTGTCTAAAACATTTCGTTCATTGCCTTTATAACCATTACTACAGCCAAGTCGGCCACAAAGGGCGGTATTCACAACTGCACAATGCCCGTCTTCTAGCACTTTAATCAGTGACAATCAATGATTAAACAATACAGTCTCCTGCCTCTCTTTATCCACCCTTGCCTCTTTGTCTTAGATCGGTTCAGATGAATCAGCTTTATTGAGCTTTACCTCTCTCTCTCTCTCTCTCTCTCTCTCTCTCTCTCTCTCTCTCTCTCTCTCTCTCTCTCTCTCTCTCTCTACGTGAGTATATAGTTGCGTAAGAGAGAGAGAGAGAGAGTGAGAGAGAGAGAGAGAGTGTGTGTGTGTGTATGTGTGTGTGTGTGTGTGTGTGTGTGTGTGTGTGTGTGTGTGCGTGCGTGCGGTGTGTATGCGTACGTGCGTGTGTGTGCGTGTGTTTGCGTGGCGCGCGGTTCTTTAGTGTGTGTGTGTGTGTGTGTGTGTGTGTGTGTGTGTGTGTGTGTGGTGTGTGTGTGTGTGTGTGTGTGTGTGTGTGCATGTAGTGGTAGTTTGTGGGGTGTGACGATGGGTGTGAGTATATGTTTTGATATTAGTAACATTTTTATACTTTACACATGAATGCTTTTTAATATTGTTGAAAGTTTCATGATCACCGCAAGAAAAATTTTCCTTTTGTAAGAGGACAATAAATTGAACTGAATTGAACTGAACTGAATTGAATTGAATCGAACTTTGCACCCTTCTGTCTCAGTTAACTGCAACACTCCTGTCCTTATCTTCAGCCACGTGGAATCAATCAATGAATCAATCAGCCACTTCTCGTGTCCGTGTTTATCTGTCCTTGCAGATCAATGACCTTTGCATCGTCCTGTCTCTATTACCTACATCATTCTTTTCCTGCCCCTGTCTTTACCCCACGTCAAATCAATCAATGAATCAATCAGCCATTTCTCGTGTCTCTGTTTACCTGTCCTTGCAGATCAATGACCTTTGCATCGTTCTGTCTCTATTTCTACATCATCGTCCTGTCTCTATTTTCTACATCATTCCTTTTCCTGCCCCTGTCTTTACCCACGTCAAATCAATCAACGAATCAGCCGTTTCTCGTGTCTCTTGTTTATCTGCGTGAGCTGTCTTCGTGCCCTAATGCGTTTGGCCCGACTACCCACAGCGCTTGTCTTCGAGCTGGCAGAGAGTCTGCTCTTGTCTGGAATATGTCTTATCTTAATGATTTTTAATGATAAATCACCTCTCTCTCTCTCTCTCTCTCTCTCTCTCTCTCTCCTCTCTCTCTCTCTCTCTCTCTCTCTCATCATATTATTATATATAATATATGTTATATGATTTTATATTATATATATAATAAAATTTCATGCTGAGGACCATGTATGATGTTATTATGGTGGCTGAATGCATGTTTTATTTGCACTATCAAAAAAGAAGAAAGACTGAAATTCATTTTCGTGATATATGCATGTTTTATTGTTTGAAAGTAATTTTAGTTTTAGTGTCATGTTTGTAACTATAAATATATATGTCTTAACTTTTAGGGGAGCGGTCACGAATGTAATTTCTCTTTTAACAAGAGATAATAAAGTTTTCTGAATCTGAATCTCTCCACGCTGAGGCGAAAGGGACCATAGTGCCAAAAGAACAGAGGCAAGTGCCAGTTCCATTTGCTCTACTTCGGATTTTTTTTGTCTGTTGGTGGTTCCCTGGATTTCTTCTTCTTCTTTTTTTCTTTTCTTTCCTAACCTGGCTAAAAGCACAGGATGAGGGAAAAGGGGTGTGTGTGTGTGTGTGGTGTGTGTGGTGCGTGCGTGCGTGCGTGCGTGCGTGCGTGCGTGCGTACTGTGTGCGTGGTGTGTGTAAACAGAATGAGAGAGAGACAGAGACAGAGACAGCAAGACTGGGAGACATAAAGATAGAACAAGAGAGACAGAAAAAGGAAGAAAGAAGAACAGAAACAGACAGAAACAGACACAGAGACAGGGGGAAAGAGACAGAAACAGTAAAGTGATTACATTGATTGCCCATCCGACCACGAAGGCCACGTAAGGGTTGAACTGAAAGAGAAAGAGAGGAGAGAGGAGAGAGAGAGAGAGAGAGAGAGAGAGGAGAGAGAGAGGAGAGAGAGAGAGAGAGAGAGAGCAGACAGACAGATATAGACGACAGACAGTCAGACAGACAAAGAGAGAGAGAGAGAGAGAGAGAGAGAGAGAGAGAGAGGCAGACAGAGAGAGGAGAGAGAGAGAGAGGAGAAGGAGGGAGAGAGAGAGAGAGAGGAGAGAGAGAGAGAGAGAGAGAGAGAGAGAGAACAATTTTTGTAGTGGGGAAAACAAGTGCATACTAACAAATCCTCCGTTATTACAATAATGACTTGGCAAAGACTTTTATTTTTTTTTAAAAAGGAGTTGAGAGTGGGGGAGGGGGAGAGAACGGATGAAAGAAAGAAAATGAGAATGAAAAATCAGAGAAATCTACCTCAGGAAAAAAAAAAAAAAAATTCAACAGCAGCACATGGGGACAATCGAAATCCGTCTTGAAGACAGAACCTTTCATTTCACCTGCTCCGAGGCCTTTCGTCTGCTGCATCATCAGGGAAGAGTATATATATTCGTTCTTCAATTTAACGTCTATTCACATAAAGTGATTTTAGACAGAGTTAAGGAAATAGCGTGTGTATGCATGCGTGCGTGTGTGTGTATGGTGTGTGTGTGTGTGTGTGTGTGTGTGTGTGTGTGTGTGGTGTGTGTGTGGTGTGTGCGCGCGTGCGTGCGTGTGTGTGTGCGGCGTGTGTGTGTGTGTGTGCGTGTGTGTGTGCGTGCGTGGCGTGCGTGGCGTGCGTGCGTGTGGGTGTGTGTGTGTGTGGTGTGTGTGTGTGTGTGTGTGTGATGGACCGATAAGAGATTTGTTACGAGCAGTTAGCTATATATAGTGACTCATACTAAAATTCTTTACAACTAGGCTAAACATTAGCCCAAAGCAAGTATTAAAACATAAAGGAGTACAGGATATCTGGTATAACCAAAATGTGTGCACACATTCAGGTGCATGTGCATACGGATGCGCATACACGGTGTGAACACATTTATATACACTTTCATGGGCACAGTCTTTGAACGGAATAGAGACATTCTTCAAAGGGAGCTTTTCACTGACGCTGACTCTGCCGCGATGAAGATGTTATCGTCACGACGTTAGTTGTACATACGTTGGCTCAGACCACACAGCGCTGAACACTAAACCAAACCGATTATTCAGTAAAGCAGTGCCTCCTCCGACGGGTCTCCTCATGGCAACCTCAGTTTAGTCTTTTGTTCCCGGAGGATCTAAGGTGACATAGTTTCTTAGGGAACAGCATGCAGACAATGTTACTGACAAAGCAAGGAAGATGGCATCGTTTATTATTATTATTATTATATTATTATTATTACTATTATTAATGCTTCTATAGCGCCTATCCCCGGCCAGAGACCAAGCTCTAAGCGCTTTACAATCCACACTCGTTTACACGACGGGCTGCCTACCTGGGTAGTGCCGACTGTAGAGCTGCCAGCTGGCGCTTCATTCAGTCGTTTCCCGTGTCACCCAGTCAATCTCGTTCCATCTCGTTCACTCAATTTCCTTACTTCCATTTCTCACGCAGGGTGCATGCTGTGTGTAACGTGTCATCCATACCAACGGCCAAACTGGCCTACTCTTCCGATAGTTGGTGATGGGATTTTACGTGTGTGCAAGATGTTATGCGTGCGTTCACACATGGAACCTCGGTTTATATTATCATTCAAAGGACTGTATGGGAAATGGAATCAGAAGCCAATGTTAACTCCGAGGGAAAAAAAAAAAAAACCATACCGAAACGGCCCGGCGGAGATTCGATCCCGCAACCCCAGGATCACCAAGATTACGAATCCGGCGCTCTACCACTGAGCTTTTGCAGACAATGTTACCGAAAAAGCAAAGAAAAGGGCGCGGAAGGGTAGAAGAGAAGAACGTGTTCGAAATTTCTCACTGATATACTTCCACTGATTTCGTGTTTCTGAATAGGAAAAGAGGAACTGACCCCCAACCTGCTGCCAAGGAAATATAGACGACTCTTCTGAAGACGTCACTCTAAAGGAAATATTGACAGGAAAACAAAAACAAAAGAAAATAAGCAAACAAACAAATGGAGGAGAAAAAAAAATGACAGAAAAAAAAAACAAGTTGAAAACAACTCTTGAATCTTCCGGCAGATCCTCTTGTTCCTTTACCCATGTGTCCACGCTCAGTTCCACAATCCCCTGCGACTGTTTAGCAATTATCCATTCTAACCCTTCCAAAGAAAAGCATCAATCGTTCCAAATAATAACACTAATCCCCCCCCCCCCCCCCCCCCCCCCCCCCCACCCCACCCGTCCGTATAACACCAATTCCTCCCAAAGCTATAATCGATCTACACAATGGGCAATGGGCAGTCCAGTCTGGGCGTTGAGAGTTATTCTAGAAAAGTGGAGGATGGGGATGCATAAGAGTTGTATTTTTTTTTTGTTTCTCTTCCTTTTTTCTTGCTTAGCTTTGCTGTTTTCTTCTTTGCGTGTGCGGTTCCCAGTAACCAAGATCTTTCAAGCTGATTTTATGTTCGTGCTATAAAACGAAGAATGAAACTGAAACCAAGAAAAATAACCCTGCCTTGCAGAATTGGGAGGTTTCATTCATTCATTCATTCATTCATTCATTCATCATTCATGCATGCATGCATGCATGCATCCATCCATCCATCCATCCATCCATCCATCCATCCATCCATCCATTCCATTTCATTCATTCATTCTCATTCATTCATTTCAATTCACTCATGTATTTTAAAAAGTTATAAAGATAAGTTTATTTCTTCATTTTCTGTGTCCTTCACCATCTTTTCATGCTCAGTCGGTGTGATGTGTTGTATGCTGCTGGAGTGAGGACCATCGTCAAGTTGGGGTCTGGCAAAAAAGACGAAAAAAGAAGAATATATAGTAAAGTAAGATATATATAGATGTGAACTAGGTCGAAGGAGGGCTGGCACGGGATACCAAAAGTGCGGAACTGCATCTAATTCATGGGGGTCCTTTTTTGTTTTGTACATTAGTGGCCAAAAAAAGATCTTGCTTACCTAATCGTTTGCTTTTTTAAAATATTGTTGTTGCTGTCGTTTTCTTCGTTGTTATTGTCGTGGTGGGTTGTCATTGTCGTTTGTGGTCATCAACGACATCGTGGCTGGAACCTCTTTCTTCCCACTATTGCAAAGACGAGGGAGGGACAGAGTCGATCAGTGAAAGAAAGCAGCATCCACCAACACTGTGTCTGAAGGAGGGAGAGGGAAGGGGGGGGGGGAGTGGATACATGTACATGTTGTAGGGAGAAAGATTGGCTCACCTTTGCAATTTTGGGCACCCAGAAGATTGTACGGTCCAGTGCACATTACATGCGTACAAGTGTGTGTACGTGTAACACACACACACACACACAAAACACACCACACACACACACACACACACACACATATACAATCGCATCCATACAAAGCACACAGACACACATACACGCACAAAGCTTACACACACACACACACACACACACAACACACACACACACACACCACACCACCCCGACGCACGCACGCACGCACGCACGCACGCCCCGCACGCACGCACACACACACACACACACACACACACCACACACACACACACGTTCTCATCCACAAACATGTGCACACGAACGCACATCGCATATACATGCAAGTTTCTAGGGACAATTACTGAACGGACATAGTAACACTCTCTGAAGTGGGAAATTCACTAGGTTGTGTTCTTCGAATGTCGGATCAGAACACACACCACTAAACACCATCTCAGTGATCAAACAGCAGAGCAGTGTCTCCTTTTTTGGGGGGGGGGGGGGGGGGGGGGGCCTCTTTAGGGCAGCTTCATGTTTATGGCTTCCCAGGGATTACCGGCGCTGCAGCCGCAACAGAACGATCTTAGGTGTGATCGTGTATAAGGGGACGGCACGAGAACAACGTGACGTTATTGTAGAGGGAAGAAAGATGATATAGAAAAAAAAGGAGCAGAGGGTGAAATTTGTTATGAATAATTATCCTAAAGCTTTTAGTACGTTTCTGAATAGACAAAGATAAGATAAGATAATGCTGCTTATAGCCCAGCCGACTGCAAAGGGCCACATCAGGGCTGGAATAGACAAAGAGAAAAACTGACCTGAAAACACAGAATTTAGAAAGAGAGGGGGTTAGTTACCCCAAGGGCACAGACAAACAAAGTACAGGACAAAACACAACGCGTTTCGACCTCTTGGGTCTTTTTCAGGCAAAAACCAAACAACATTTAGGACAGTGAAAACGAAGAACGAGAAATCACGTATCTTCTAATATTCGGCGCAAAATCAAAATGGTCTGTCCTAAATGTTATTGGTTTTTGCCTGAAGAAGACCCATGAGGTCGAACGAAATGCATTGTGTTTTGTCTGTACTTTGTTTGTCTGTGTCCTTGGCGGTAACTAACCCCCTCTCTTTCTAAATGTTGATTCATTTTCCGCCCTCAGTCACTCCTTTTTGACACTGAAAACACAGGTGTCAACCATCCCACCGCAGCGGAAACGAAAACAGCAACATGATCAGACTTTCCTTCAATGGAAATGAAATACCAACACGCAAACCAAAAAAAAAAAAACAAAACAACAAAAAACAAAAACAAAAACGAACGAACAAACAAATGGAGGACAAACGTGAACAGAAAAACACGTGGGGAAAACAACACTAGGATGCCCGGAAGATCTCCCCCCCCCCCCCCCCCCCCCCCCCCAAATCCTTTACCCATGTGTCCTCTCTCAGCTCCATAATCCCCTCAGATCCTTCAGCAAGGATCCGTTCTAGTTTTCCCTAAGAACAAGCACGAAGCACGCTTCATAATAACACTAATCTCGCCCAAAGAATCACAGTAATCCCTCCTAAAAGAACGTAATCAATCTAGAGGATCGGGGAGGGGTATTAGTCTGAGCGTTCTGAGATTTTCTATAACAGAGGGGTTTTTTTTTGTGTGTGTGTTTTTGTGATTTTGTTTTGCTCTCTTTTTGTCCAGTTTTTTGCTGTCTGTCTCTTTGCCTTCAAAGTTCCCACTGAATAAGATCTTCCAGACTGGTTTTGACGGTTATGTCATTGAACGAAGTATTGAACTGAAAACAAGAAATTTTAAAAAAAATAAATCACACTTGCGGGAATGGGAACCTATTTATTCATCTAGTCATGTATTCATTCATTTATATTTCAGACTGTTTTGTATTGATCTCTTTGCCAGTTTTTAAAATGTTTTCTTGTTGTTACTTTTTGTTGTTGTCTCCTTTACCATTTCCCTTTTCATCCTCAGCGCGTGCGATCATGTGTGTGCGCGTGGGAGAGTAGCAACAGATGCAAGATCCATCAACTGGAGAGAGAGAGAGAGAGAGAGAGAGAGAGAGAGAGTAGAGAGAGAGGAGGAGAGAGAGAGAGAGAGAGAGTGAGAGAGAGAGAGACAGACAGACAGACAGACAGACAGACAGAGACAGAGAGAGAGACAGCGAGAAACAGAGACAGACAGACTGACAGACACAAAAACATTTGGCGGCACTATTTTGTGATGTGTTTGTAAATAGCAATGGTTGAAGAAAACCGTACCCCAAAACGTGTCACATTATCGACTACATTCCTTTCCTCTTTGCTCTTCCTGTCCACCCCTCCCCCTCCTCCCTTTTCCTTCCTCCCTTTCCTTAGTATTAGTACTACTATCATTATTATTATTATTATTATTATATTATTATTATTATTATTATTATTATTATTATTATCATTGTTATTGTTATAATATTATCATTTATTATCATTTATTTTTTGGGGATTATTTTTCTGTCATACTTTTATTATCAGTACTATTGTGACCAATATCGTCACTATTGTTGTTAGCATTATCATCACTATTATTAACACTGTTGTCAGTATGGATATTACCATCATTACCATCGTTATGACCAACGTTATCGCCACTGAGACTGTTGCCATACCAACCATGCTGTTTGAGAATCTTCTAACCCACTCTCCTTTCTCCCATACAACAACTGTTATTGCCATATTATCACCAAAAGCGGTAGTAATCCTTTCTTTATTTTTTTCAATATTTTGATCATGATCATGATCATCATTCCTATCAGTATCATTATCATCATCATTACTACCGCGACTCACACACTGTCTCATTCCCGACAACCTCGTTTTCACTGAACGTCCATCTTGCGCCGAATTGGACGAAGGGAAGTAATGCTCGTTCCTCTTCGTTGTCCTGAGTGTCGTGTATTTTGCCTGAAGGAGACCTAAGAGGTCGAAACGCGTCGCGTTTTGCCTTGTGATTCGTTTGTCTACGTTTTGTCGGCGGAGCTTTAGCAATAATATTTCAAATTTGTTAGATTTCCGCCTGAAATCGTCTCACTTTGCAACTAGATCTACACTTATATAGATACTATTTTCTAAGGGTAATGAGTACATAAAAAGAAAAAAAAGAAAATGACAAAAACATTGTGACGAAAAACCAGAAGTATGAGAGAATACCATTAAGACACATATGTTGTGCGCGAGTCATTTACAAAGTATGCATGATTCTCCCTTTGACTTTTCCTGTCCCCCGACCTCAGGATTTTCTGACTTTTACAAAATCAGAAAATCTACTCCAAAAACATTTAACATGAGTACATTTCCAAAATATATGGTCGATACAGTCTTCAATAATTCGCAAAATCTGCATGTCTCGTTACCACTCACTCCGATTTCTTTCAGAATGACATTTGTTTCTAAGCATCTGTGTATTATTCTCAGCTCAAACCACTTAAGTTTTATATCTGCAATCTTATGTGAATAAAAGCAGCACGAATCCCCGTCATGGGCTTGTGAATGTTTTATGTCCCATTGGTCATAGCACGGAGCTCTCAACTGATTATCAATCAGAATATTAAAATAAGTCTTTGAACCTTCACAAGTGGCAAAACAATACTTTATAACAGAGTGAAGAAGTAATGCATTTATTGTTTTCGATGGTAATGTCAGATTTCTTAATGAATTCAATTATGGCTAACTTATACCCTGTATAAGTGATAAAACCAGTGTTGACATTATATTTTTTCCTTTCTGGCATGGCATCAGTAAAGCGTGGCAAGACTAATTGATAAACAAAATAATGTTTTAACAAATCATAAGGACATACTTAAAGAAGTATACAGATTTTATAAAGCACCATACACAGAAAATGCTATAGAAAATTGTGGCATGAAAGATCTAGTGGAAGAAATCCCCCGTTTGAATGAAACAGAAGCAGCGGAATAAAAAGGTGCCCTAACATTAGAGGAAGCGACATATGTCTTTAAGACAACGAAAAATAATAAAAGCCCCGGTTCCCATGGCTTTACTACTGAATTCTTTCAAGCCTTTTGGAAACAAATTGGTGTATTTGTCGTCAGAGCATTAAACGCAAGTTTCAAAAAAGGAGAACTGTCATGTGTACAAAGAGAGGGAATCATTACATGTATACCAAAAGGTGATAAACGCAGGCAGTACACAGAAAACTGGGAACCTATTTCACTGTTGAATGTAGTTTATAAGATAGGAGCTTTTTGCATTGCAAACAGAATAAAATCTGTGCTGCCGAAAATCATAAACGAAGATCAGACCGTATTTATTACATTCATTTCATTATTATTATTATTCATACATCAGCGACAATATAAGATTGATATTTGACACTTTATCCTATTCAGATGAAAATAATCTGCCTGGTTTATTGTTATAAATAGACTTTGAAAAATCCTTCGATTCGATTAATTGGGAATTCACGTCGAAAAGTCCTACAAGCTTTGGTTTCAAAAACATATATTTCTGAAGATGGATAAGCACATTCTACAAAAAGATCAAGTCTTGCGTTACTGTAAACGGACATTTCAAATTGGTTCGACATCAAAAAAAGGTTGTCGACAAGGAGACCCAATTTCACCATATTTGTTCATGATTTGTATCGAAATATTAGCCATTATGGTCAGGGAAAATCGAGATACGCGCGGAATTAGAATGAATAAAACCGAATATAAGATATCTGAGAATGATGAAGACACAGAGTGTTTACTCGCAGGGATAAGAAGCCTTTTGAAACTTGTACTGATTTCTTCTTAGATTTGACAGCGTCTCAGGTCTTCATATGAATTTGAGGGAAACGAGCGCAGTTTGGCTTATAAGTGTAAAAAATAGTCAAAACCACTAAATAGAGCACTTAAAAATTGTCTGGAATCCACAAAAATTGGAATACTTGGTATATGGT